>CATIWR010158281.1:0-63412 GCA_949677035.1 Omphalea diandra | reverse complement strand
TATATATATATATATATATATATATAACAATGGTTTAAATTCAATAATCATCTGCCCTTGACCGTGTGGTTGATCAATAGGTTCTTTAGTCATGTGATTCAGTAAATGAAATCACATGTGGGGTTGATGTCATCCAGTATTGGATTAGATTTATCAATGGAATTGTTATTACATGATCATTTGAATTATTAATCATATCGAGTCTATGAATGTAACTCTATGATGAATAAATCATGTAAATTATTATATATTTTATTTATATTCTTGCATTAATTAAGTTTGGAGCTACATTGAAATAGAGGTAATTAATAATAACTCTTAATTGATAACATGATAGAAATAAAGAAAGGGCCTATGAGACAGTGTCTGTTCTTGAAGCATATTTACGCAAAGGCTGAATTCGGTTCACTTTTGATGTATCAATTGACCACACAGTTTGTTTGACTTGAAGTTAATTCCATTGAAGGATGCATATAAAGTAAACTTGTTGGTTCTAAATGAAGTTAGCAAGGAATGGAAAAATGGCATAACGAACAGTAGTAATGATCATAACAGCCATCTTACACTGATTTTAATTAAGTCAGAGATGCAAGAAGAAGGAGGTTGGAACCTTTTCTTTTTCTTTGTTTTGTTGGGGGTTCTACATCAAAGGGAAAAAGAGGGACATAGATAGATACATCAGTTTTTGCAGAAACGACAATAATGAAGTAAACATTTTTTTAAGTGAAAAAAAAAAAGTAGTGGGAATTTGATGGAATAGCCACCACTAAACAACGTACATTATTACAGAAAAAAAAAGAAGCTTTTTCCTTGAAAACTCTAAATATTATTCCTTGAAAACTCTAAATATTATGTATACCTTGCACGTAACAGCAAAACGTCCATTTCATGCTTCTATAACCACCTATCTTTTATGCTTACTCCCTTCACTCCAAATTCTTCACTCTTTCTTTTCCTCTCTCTCACAGGTAGATGCCTTAATCAGTTCTCTCATGTTTATCCAACACGGTGCCAACTTTCCCCACACACGCTTGAAGCATATATTCTACTTTTGAGCTTTTTTCCCCGCATTTTATGGGAGTCACTAATCATGACCTGTTATGTGTAATTTTCAACTACTTCACATGTAGAACATTGCAAATCAAATCTTTCAATTTGGTTAGTGTCTTTCGGTAAAAAAGGGGTCACTTTTAGTTACTGAATATTTAAATATTGAAAATAACACTTATCACCATTCATTGTTTTAATTTAAAAATCAGTGTTCAACATTTATAAATAAACTGTATGTTTAAAGTTAATATTTCTAGCATTTAAAATACCATTAGATTAATTTATATTTTATATATCGCTAAATTACTAAACATTTCAATTTTATTGATCATTCACAATTAATCACTAATCGCTAACTGCTAACTGTCGATCACTAATTGTTCACTGTTAATTGTCATCACTAAATAAAACAACCCTGAATAATCCATCTCACACATTTATTTAATTAGTTTTTTCATGAAAATTACTTATGAATTCCATCAATGAATTTCAATTTTAAAATAACTACTACTAATCTAAATTTATTATTCTCTTTGTTTCTTTTTTAAAACTTAAATTTTAATATAAAATAAATTTTCACATTTAATATATTCAAAATATGAACCTCTAATCACTATTTAAAAAAAAGGCATACGATCAATAATATTATCATGTTTTGTTTATTAAAGCTATCAATGAAATTTTCTAACCCAATTTCCTTAACTAAATAAAATATGAAAAATTCAATTCAATAGTTTTTTGAATTATGAAACAATTACGGCAAAACAAATAAAAAAAGTATAAAAAATATCATATAGTTTAATTTTTTAAAAAAATTAATATTTAAAATTTAGTTTGTATCAAAATAGAACTATCTAATATAAGTCATTAGTCACATAAGTCAAGAAATATATAATGCTATCTAAAATAATGATGTATCATTATTAATAGGATATGTATTGCCAAATCATATGACACATCATGTTCTAAAAGAATAAAAAAAATCATGTGATTTAATTATATATATATATATTGATAAAAATATAGAGTTATCACAAAAAAAATCATGATGAAAATAAAACCATAGTTTCAGAATTGAGCCAATGTATAAGTATTAGTTGTGTTGACAATCGAGTTCATATAAATATTTTAGATAATAAAATTATTTTTTTATAATTGTTATACGACTATTTATGAATGAAAATATCTTCTACTATTCAAAAAAAAAGTAATGAATTGCTTGATTAATATACTTCAACATTATTATTGAGTTAATTTTTTAAAATAATATAATTAAATAAAATTAATCGAAAAATCAATCAACAATACTCTATCCAAATGTTGATATGTTCAATTAAAAACAAAAAAGATTAAAAATTTTCCTAAAAAATGGAATTGATTGATCCTATTATTGCTAACTACCCCAAGATTAATTGAACATGAAATCGAGGTAAATGACTTGCCGCATCCTTCCTCCTCCTCAGTCACCGCCATTGCTATCATTCTTGTCTCCACCACTTAAAGTTATAAAAAATATCACTCTTATCTCAGCCATTTTAAGTTATAAATCAAAATTCATCATTTTGATTACGAGTGAGACTTCTTTTTTATATTTGTATACAAATATAAAAAAAAGTCACGTCACCTTAATATATGAGCATCATAAATGACATTGATCAATTTATCCATTTGACTAAAAGTATATAATATTAAATATTATATTATATTAATATAAACGAAATATTATAGTCTGAATAAAAAATTATAAATGATACTTTTATATGTATTTTTTAATATATAATATGTTAGGTGATGTGTCAAAGTGAATTTCATTAATAATGTCATATCATTGTTTTAGATGGTATTATTTGTTTTATCACTAATATAATTAATGATATATTTCACATAATATTATTTTAATACAAACTAAATTTTATAATATGTATACAAAAAATTAAACTACATAGTTTTTTTTAATTTTTCAAATTAACATTGTATAAATAATACATTAACCCAATCATTTTTTAATTGTTTAAACTAAAATTGTATAATAATACATTTAACCCAATCATTAATTTTAATCAACTATGTTTTATATTCGATTCTTCAACTTTCCAGAGTCTGATAATTATTATTTGGGACATCAATTTTCACCAAAAAGGGTAGCTTTGCCTTTTCCGACGAAGAGGCACACACAAAATTGTAGCTTTCCCCTTTTTATAATGGCATCTATCCCCACTATAGTGACAACTAGATTTAATAGGTTCCTTGTTTGAAAACCTAATTCAAACCCTTCATGCCTTTTTCTAATCTTGAGTTTATTTACAAAGTTTTGATTTTCAAGTGTGATTTAGAAATTTAGATAATGTTTGGTAGAATATAATGGAGAGTAATGTAATGTAATAAAAAAAAAATTAATTTAATAATTCATTGAATTTTTTTTATTGCATTCCATTATATTCTATCAAATTTTACTTTAAATAAAATGCAAAGTTACTGCATAGAATATGTGAATATTCCACATTTTGCACTCACTTTTAAAAATATGAAATAAAATTGCCTCAATCTGCTTTAAAAATACAGTATCATAGTTTTACAAATTTCGGTAGCAAATTTCTTTCACTTTTATTCTATTTTATATAGATTGTAAAAATGAAATCCAAATTATTATGAAAGAGGAAGTAATATCTTAATTAATGAGTACCAAGATATCATATATTTTATTATATGTTGATATTGTAAATAGTATAATTTTTAAATAAATAATTTTATTAACATTTATAATTATTTCTATCTTCAAATAATTTTTTTTAATAAAATTATTATAAATAATTAATAAATTATAAATATAATTTAAAATGTTTCACAATAATAGAATTCATCATAATTAATTTTCCATCTTTCTACTCTATAGCCGAAAAGCAAAAAGGTAGTGCCAGTCAACAAAGCCCACTCTATACTTTTGTGGACAGCATATTGACGCCCATGGTTTATTGAGAGAGTGTGGAATTAGTCGCAGGTATGATTTGTAATTAATTAATTAATCAATTAATTGACTGATTAATTATTATTTTATAAAAAGTTATTATCCAGTAAATAAAATAATAAAATAAAATTTCTCAAAATTTATAAATTATAATTATACATAAAGATAGTTATAATAAAAAATTGCCTACTCATTCATATAAAAAATAAATTAACAAATAATAATAAATTATATATACATATGTGAAATAGATATAATAAAAAATTATTTATTAATTCATACATTTAATTTTGTGTGATATAATTTATTAAAATTAAACAAAATAATTTTTGATAATCTATTATACTATCGCTAACGTTTACATACTCAAAATTTAAAATATTTTATGAAATTAATTTAAATTTTAGCTTCTATTTGAAATTTTTACTTTTATATTTGTCTAATTCCCTATTCGTAAAATTTTTATATAATTTTAGCTTTCTTTTTAAAATTTTAACTTTTTTATTTTAAGATTTTTATTTGAAAGTTAATTTTTTTTTATTTTAGAATTTCTTTTATATGATAGTTTAGTGTAACATAATATAAAATAATGATATGTGATTGTATTATATACAATTGTTTGATAAATAATAAATAATTATTTAAACTTAAATTTAAAATTGAAATTAATAATACATATATATTGATGGATTGATTGATTATGAGTAGTTTATGTTAACATCTTCTTACTAATTACCACTATAGAGGATTTGAAGATTACTTTATTTTTTGAAGAAACATTTGGAGTTCAGTTTAATTTGGACGATAGAATACTTGAGAGAACCAAGTGATGTTTTGGATAACAGGTTGTCAGTTAGGCCCAGACAACACAAAGGCCGTGAATCAAACAGAAGCAAGCGGCACCAAAACTGTGTTTGTTTGTGTTGTTGAAGGCTCAAACGGAATGACTACTGTGGGATTAAGAAGTATGAAAACGAAAAATGCAGAAATAAATAAATATAAAAAATTAATATTTTTTTTAAAACATATAAGGAATGAAATATGAATAAATATATAAATATAAGTAAATATAAAGATGTATCTAGAAATATATATAATAAATACTAAAATAATTAATTATAAGATTACATAAAAAATATTAAAGATAATTATTTAAATAAATATTAATTATAAAAAAATAAATGAGATGATAATAATTAATTAAATATTAATTATCTATAAATTTTATAATCAAAATTAATAATAAAAAATAAAAGTGTTTTCAAAATAAAAATATATTTTTTAAATTATAGAAACGAATTGAAATATTTCAATTAAATTTTTTTAAAAAATATTTTCACAATGCGAAAATTTCTCACTGCAAGAGTTCGTGGGCGCAAGGGATCTGGGATCATCCTCGACTCTCTAGTACCAAAGTTGAACGGGACATTCTCTGCTTTTGTTTTGGTTATAATACAATATAAAGTAATACTAACAAAATAATATCCCAAAATTCCATATTAAGTTAATATTTGTGGAGATGCACCACCACCAATTGAAAGCTGCCAACTTTGGCAAACCCAGGGCTGATACCCCAAATCATTTCCTGCCTCATCAGTCAGTTATAGATCTTTCTTCCTTTCGTTCCACGCGTCAAAAATACAGGCGCTATTGTGTGCCCCAGAGCAAGCCCCAAGCCCAAGCCCAAGCCCAACTGATTCCATAATCCTAATACAAGTTGCTGTGTTGTTTAGTTTAGTGTCCTCGTTTTTCGCTCTCATTTCTTTCTTCATCCAAATAGAGAAATGACTACCCATGCGATGATCGTCTGTCAATTCCTGTGCAAGACTCTGTCTAACCCTCCTCCCTATAACACTCCAAGATTCTCAGTTCTGCCTCTTCTCAAATCACAAAGACTTGTAGTGAAGTCAAGACCCGGCTTTTTGCTTCGAGCCGTCGCTGATGACAAAGAGGACGAGTGGGGCCCAGAACCTGTCGCTTTGGCTGAGGCTGAGGAAGAGATCAAACCAAAGGAGGAGGTGGTGTCGGAGATTGATCTTCTGAAGAAGCAGCTGGTGGATTCCTTTTATGGGACCAATCGTGGATTGAGTGCCAGCAGTGAGACCAGAGCTGAGATTGTGGAGCTCATCACACAGCTTGAAGCCAAGAACCCCACCCCGGCACCCACTGACGCCTTGACTCTCCTCAATGGCAAGTGGATTCTCGCGTATGTTCTCCTTTTCCTTTTCCTCTTCCTAAGTTGATACTAGTAGATTTTAGATGGAAGATGATTGATGGATTAATTAAGCTTTTGACATAAATTTTATGCCTCGTTTACTCTGAAAATGATAAAAAAATAATTTGATTTCAGTCCTCCTCTTGTGTGTAATTCTTTCGTTCCCATCGATGTTGGGGACCATATGGATCTAAATTTTCACTTTATCTCATAATTTAATTTGCACCATCGTTTATCATTAAATTTTTTTTTAGCCCCACACAATTGTTGGGATGAAACGGCTACATCATGTATTTTCCATGTACTCTTGATTAACCAAAACAGTCAAACCATGTGCCCACACCACACTGTGCTTTTGATTAACCAAAATTTGTTCCTGCCATCTAGCTGTCTCTGCTTGGGCCAGCAAAAGTTCAGGCATCTAGATTAATTACGTCCAAACCTTTGTTCAAGATATCATAAGCATCTTTGCCTTCTCAAAATCACTCTGATTTGAAGGGTTGCATAGGTAATGGTTAGCTACTATTGATGTTAGCTTGTTCTTGACAGATACATTATACATGCCACTCTCTGTCTCCCTTCAGGCAGATCCCCGAGTTTTTGAAGATGGGTAGCAACTTATATATATTATCTTTGGCGGCATGTTTATCGGATAGGATATTAGGATTCTGTTGATACAGTGCAACTTGCTGAAATCCTTATCAACACATAGAAACAGTACACCATAGCATGTCAGCGACATATACATAAACTAAATACCGGACGCTTAAACCATGACAGTTTTTAGTTTTGTTGGCACTATCTTTTCCATTAAATGCCACATAAGGTTTGGGTTTATGGTCTCATTTCTAGCGCTTGTTTTGCTTGGACTTTAAAAGGGTGCTTGGTATAGACTTTGATTTGGCATCAAGTTCTTGCATAATAATTCATCAGGTAATCTGCTCAAGTTAATCATTGTATTTCAATGGATCTTTTCCTTTGGGATTCCACAAGAGATCTATTTCTCATTGAGCATAGTGCATACAGAACATAAACTTATTCAGTCTAGTCTGTTCTTTTGAAGCTGGTCATCATCTTAACGACTGTGCGACTACAGGTACACTTCTTTTTCAGCTTTGTTTCCATTGTTGTCAAGGAGTACACTGCCATTGGTAAAAGTGGAAGAAGTATCACAGACAATTGATTCAGAGAATTTCACTGTCCAGAATTCTGTCCAGTTTTCTGGGCCACTCGCAACTACTTCCATTAGCACAAATGCCAAATTTGAAGTCCGAAGCCCCAAGCGTGTACAGGTTTGTTTTGATCAAATTATTAATAGCCTCTCTTTTCCTTTCCAATTGCGCCTGCTACTTTGGGAGCACTAAGCAATGATTATTCTTTAATAGAGGAGTTAATCAGGAATGGATGTGAAACTGGTGCTTTGTTCCATCAAATCTGTAGCATGAACAAGAAATTACTTCTTGAATTTTTTCTAGTACGATTAACTTTCTTCCTTGTCATGTGAGAATGAGATCTTTGAAATCATATTATTGGCAAAAACTTTTCTGAAAGTGGTTATTTAACTATTTAATCACTGCTCTAGAACATGAAACTGACTTCTGGTACTATTGTCGTGAAAGAACAAACATCATGATTATGTTTTCTAATTGTTTGAGTTTGTTCCTCTAACATCTATCGAAGAACTACTTGGTTTATTCTCTTGATAATTTAATTTAGCTGCTCTGGATTTAATTCAAAATGTGCTTGTATCCTTCTATTTATTTGTCATTTTGTGTGTGTGTATATACATCTTGTTTAGATCAAGTTTGAAGAAGGTATTATTGGGACTCCTCAGCTGACAGACTCCATAGTATTACCAGAAAACGTGGAATTTCTGGGACAAAAGATTGACCTGACACCTTTTAAGGGCTTAATAACCTCTGTCCAGGACACAGCATCATCGGTTGCAAAGACCATTTCCAGCCAACCACCATTGAAGTTTTCTATCTCAAATAGCAATGCTGAGTCATGGTTACTGACCACATACCTTGACAAAGACCTTCGAATATCAAGGGGTGATGCTGGCAGCGTGTTCGTTTTAATCAAGGAAGGCAGCTCCCTCTTGACATCATGAAGGATTCCTCCTCGTTTTAGTGTAATAATTTATAGTCATGGAATTGAAATACTCAAGTATAAGCTGTTAGTAGATGTGACAGAATAATTTTCTCCCAATATATATGTTATAAGTTGTCTTAATGGTCAATCCACGTGTATGGGTGATTATAAGTTTAATTCAATAATATAAAAAAAAATTTATATGATTGTTTGTTTAGAGTTTTTGAAAAAAAAAAAAAAGAATAGGGAGAGTTTTGCAATATGATTGTTTAAATTGAGCCCGTTTGGCTAAACTGTCATTTTGAAGTTTAAATTTAAAAAGGATTCATTATAGGACGGTGAAAGGCTGAATTGAATTCATAATTTATATGAGGATTACAAAATGGTATATTTTTATGCTCAAAATGGTGTGCGCATAAATGAAAATTTGATACCCAAAAGAAACTCTTTACTATGAAAAAAGCAAGTTAATCTCATATTGAAAAGAGATCAAAATGTTAAAGAGTATATATTAAAAATACTCAATAGTAAGAGAGTAGTTTAAGGGACTTAATTCATGTGATAAAACATGAGGTTCGATCTTTTTCTTCCATATTTCTGTTTTATTTTTATCTAATGCCTTTTTTTTTTTTTTTTTTAATATAAGTATGTAATGTAATCGTTGCAATCACAATATCTCTGCATTTTGAATGGATATGAAGACATTATAATATTTTTTTATTTGACTTTTCAAACACTAAATATTTATTAAAACAATATTTAAGAGATGAATGCCAAACTATTAAAACTTTTCTCTAGCCCTCTTGATTGACCATCCCTGAACAATTGGAGTTTTCTGTGCCCCCTTGGACTGATTACTGCGTTGAAATTCAAGTAAATATCTGATTTATAAGGTCTAAGATATCCTTCTATTTGTAGATTGCATTGCATTTTGAATGGATACGAGGACATTTTCATTTAACTTTTCAAACGCTTGATATTCTTTTAGTACAATATTTAAGAGATGAAAACCAATGGTTAAAAGTTTTCTTTGGCTCTCTTGACCGACAAGCCCTCTGAAATAATATTTAGATTTTTTTTTTTTTTTTTTTTTTATAACATCTAAGACATTCTTTCATTAGTTGATCGAATTTTGAATGGATACGAAGGCATTAGTTATAATATTTCCCATCTAATTTTTCAAGATATTCTTTTAATATAATACTAGCTTTCAACCCACATGTTTCGTAATATAATTATATTAATAAAATTTTAAATAAATTTAATATTAAATAATTGATATTATTTTATAAAGTTATTATTTAATTTCTTAAAATTTATAATTATATACGAAGATAGGTGCAACAAAATAATTGTCTATTAATTTATATTTTTAATTTTATGTGGTATAATTTCAAGAATAAATTCTTAAATTTGAACGAAATAATTTCTAATAATTAATCAAATAAATAATATTTCGTAATAAAAAATAAAATTAATAAATAGTTACAAACTATATATTCATAAATGATGCAATTATAACAAATAATTATCTATTGATTTATATTTTTAATTTTTTATGACACAATTTTTAGAAAAAATTTATCAAACTTAAACGAAATAATTACTAAAATTAATCAAACAAATAATATTTCATAATTAACAAATAATAACAAACTATATATACATATATATGAGACAGTTGTAATAAAAAATTATTTATTAATTTGTACCTCAAATCTTGTGTGGTATAATTTTAAGAAAAAATTTATTAAAGTTAAACAAAATAATTACTAACAATCTGTTATATTATTGCTAAAATTTATATATTCAAAATTTTGAATAATGAATGAAAATTTAACTGTAAGTTTGAATTTTTAACTTTTTATTTTTTTAAAGTTGTGTTTAAAAGTTGTTCTAGAATTTATACTTTTTAGGTTTTTAATTTTTTGTTCAAAAATTTGTTCAATATGATCTTGGCTTTCTATTTTAAATTTTTATTTTTGATTTTTTGAATTTCTATTTAGAAGATTTTTTATATGGCAATTAATTTTTTTAATTTTTTATTTAGAAATTTTTTATATGACAACTAAATTTTCTAATTTTTATTTAAAAATTTCTTTTATATATCAGTTAAGTTTTTTAACTTTCTATTTAAAATTTTTTTGATATGATAATTTTCTATAACAAAATTAAAATAATAACTCGTAACTGTATTATACATAACTATTTGATAAGTGTCAAGCAATCATTTAAAACTATCTCTATTTATTTTTATTAAATAATTAAATAATTAGTTCAATGATTAATTATTACATTATAAAATATTATTATTAAATAAATAAAATAATAAATTTTTTTTTTAAAATTTTATAATTATGTATGAAGGTAAATATAACAAAAGATTATCTATTAATTTTATATTTTTAATTTTATATGATATAATTTTAATAGAAATTTATTAAATTTCAATGAAATAATCTTTGACAATCAATTAAATAAACAATATTAAAAATTTCATAATAAAAAATAAAATTATCAAATAATTTCAAATTTTATATATATATATAAGGTAGTTGAAATAAAAAAAATATTGATTGATTCATATTTTTAATTTTGATTAGTATAACTTTAAGAGAAATTTTATTAAACTTAAACAAAATAATTATTGATAATTTTTTAAATTGCTACTAGTGCTTATATACTCATAATTTGAATAATCAATAAAATTTTAGCTTCCTGTATAGAATTTTTACGTCTTAAGTTTTTCTAATTTTCTATTTTACAATTAATACTTTTAAATTTTTCTAATTTTTTTTTTCAAAAATTATTCGATATAATTTTTAAAAATTTTCAATTTCTTATTTAGAAGATTTTTTATATGATAGGTAATTTTTTAAATTTTCTATTATACAAACTTTATATATGGCAATTAATTTTTCTAATTTCCTATTTAGAAATTGTTTTATATAACAATTAATTTTTTTAATTTTCTATTTATAATTTTGACATATTAATTTTTATAATATAATATAAAATAATGACTTGTAGCTGCAGTTTATTCAATTAGTTAACAAATATTAAGTAATCATTTAAAATTAATTCAAAGAATGAAATTAATAATGCATATTAATTTAAGAGATATATGCCAACGATTGAAAGTTTCCTTTAGCCCTCTTGGCTGACCTCCATGTGAAAATTCATTTATAAATGATATTTGATTTTTTTTTATAAGGTCTAGAATATCTTTCCACTTATAGATATTCAATATGTATTAAGTAATATTTTCCTACATATTTGATCAATAATAAATAAAAATAACACATTTTGATATCAACTATTAAAGAGTAAAAAGATTGTTAAAAAAATATGAGATAAATACACCTAGCGATGATGTATGAATTTTACAGCTCTTTTGTGAATTGCATACTAAGAGAGTGATCTATCATGAGTTGTTCCTTCTCATTTTACAATTACAAATATAAACTACATGTCAAAGCCACATGTAACCATTTTGTGCAGACATTCCTTTTTTTTTTTTTAATAAACTGTAGCAACGTGAGTTCTATCAATAGCTCGAATCCTTATATCCTTAGTTAGATTGGAGTTTTTGAAGGGTTAGAAAGAGTTTTTTAAAAACATCCTATTTGAAAATATTTTTTGGATAAAAAAAATTAAGTCATTTTTTCTAAAAGTAATTTTTTATTTTAAAAATTAAAAATTATTTTCAAACTTTAACAAACTCATTTAAATAAAAAATAAATCATACAAACACAAATATTTATTATAATTGATTATCTTCCACCGCTCACACCTATTATCGGTCATCGTTAGCTGACGGCAGTCATCAGATATGAGTACGATCTACAAAAATATTTATTTTTAATGTATTTTTTTCTTATATTAAACAATAACTAGTATAAATATAGAATATTTATAACCTAAATTTTATTATAATCTTATAAATTAAAAGAAAATTAATATTTTCTTATAGTGTATTCCAAACTCCAAAAGATATATTATTTAGAAAATATTTTTCATAAAATATTTTTATCAAATAAGTTATTTTCAATAAAACAAACAAAGTCTAAACCATACTTTACCTCATATTCTTTCTAAACAATATAAAATTAAATTATTAATCTCACCATACCAAACTTTACTTTGTTACACTTTAAAAAATCTTCTCTTATTGTACCATCTATTTTTCCGAAAAGGCTGTAAGGCAATCCAAGTATACAAAAATATAATTATTTATATACAAGCATATATGTTAAGAATAAAAAAATAGAGAAAAACACGTAAAAATATATAGAATTACCTTAAAATGTATTTAGTGTCTCTGGAGAAATTATTAAAAGTTGGATCATGAGGTTTCATTAAATCAATTGAAAACGTCATCATTGCTAGCTATGAATACTTCATGAGTCATGGCTGACTATTTCACCTAAATGTCGAACATATTTTCGAACCTGTCTATTTGAAACATCTAAAGTAAGAATAAAAAACAATCCTAATTTTTTCTATCAAAGATGTCCTTTTAGAAGCTATTAATTCATACTTATTTTTTAGATCTTGACGAAGATTAATTATTGTTTTTTATTCATTCTAAACACATTAACGCATAACTTTTCACTACTTCTCATTATTTTTATTAATGAGAGGTAAACATTGAGTTTAGATATATTGGATAAATCAAATTGATTTAACATTGATCTTGTATATATCGAATCAAATCAATTAACTGTTTCAAAAATTTTAAAAGAATGTTCAAAAAATAACTGAACCGATTTGAATCAAAAATAATAATTTGAGATGGTATCAGTTATTATTTTTTTTTATCCAAATAATTGAATTGAAATGAACTGACACATATTGAACCAATCCATTATCCATAACTTATATATCTATCTACATATATATATATATACACACATACACACTAAATAATTAAATATAACCTATATTGATAAATAATTTATTATAAGATTTTATTGTAGAATATCAGTAATTCTTAATTTAAAATTGAAAACTTAGATAATCATACATTTTTTCAAAAGAATGCAATGATAAATAGTTAACATTTTTACGTACACATTAAATATTTAAAACTTATTTATTATAAATAATCAAATTATCTCTTTATATTAATGAGTCATTTTTTGAGAACAAAATTATTAAAATATAAAATAGTTAAATATTAATTTATTCAAATATCTAAGAAGCTACAAAATAAATTAATCTCATAAGTATACATGTATACTCAATGACAAATTCATAATTTTTTAAAATTGAATGTACATAATATATTTTAATTTAATATATATATATATATATACACACACACACACACACTTAATGATAGATTTATAAATTTTTAAAGTTTAGTATATATAATATATTTTAAAATTAAAATTATTGATTAATTAGTGTCTATCTATTTATAAGAATTTAAGATTTGTGGACATAAATGATGGATACTAATTATTTTTTGAAGTAAATAAAATACTTAAAATATCACAAATAATAACAAATCAAAGTTAAAATTGAAAAAAACAAAATGCATAAGTGCATATCACGTAAAAGATAAAAATAAAAGATGAAATAAAAATTAAACATATAAATAGAAGAGAAGAGTAGTACAAGTATACAATGATTAAATAATTAATTCTCATTTAATAAAAGATTAGATAAAATATTTTTTTATATAAAAAATATAAAGTTAATTTATTGTATCTAAATTTCAAGAATAAGTAATTGATTAAATTTTATAATAAAATAAATATTTCATATAAAATAATATATTAACAAATCCTAAAAAATTAAAGTGGATTAAAATTTTGTATTATATAATATACTTTTAAAATAAAAGTGAAGTATTTTTTGTATTAAAGAAATATTATAAAAATTATTACATTTTATATTGTTATAAAAATACCGACATTTTTGGCACAAGATATCCAAACTCTGAAGGCTCAATTTCGGGCCATCTCTTTTTTCTTTTGTTCCTTGTTAGCTAATAAAGTTTCTCAGTGTTTTGCCGCATTACAATGTTAGTAATGCTAACCTCCAAGATGGATGGATATGGGCTTATAATAAATTTGTTATTTTTACCGTTAAATCAGTCTACTATTTGATTCGAAATACCAATATGTCTTTAAAGTCCATAGCTTCAACTTTTAGTGGAAATGATCCTACATTCTGGAAATTTATTTGGAGCATTGCTCTTTCCCCAAAAATTAAAGTATTCTTATAGAGAGCCATACGCAACAAATTGCCTGCGGGATCTGTTCTTAAAAATAGAGGTTTTGACATTCATGGCTTATGCCTCTCTTGTTGGTAAAATGCCGAAACAGTTGAACATATTTTCGCAATGCTCTGTGATTTATCGTGTGTGGTTTACTTCAATTATACAATATCGACCTTCTCTTTCTCCTAATATTTCTTTGAGGAACTGGTGGAAAGATCTGATCCATGCATGGAAAATTACGTATCATAATGTGATTTGGACACGAATGGGATTTATGATGTGAGTCAGTTAGTTGGCTCCGAATTCCGTTATTTTCTTACGGAAATCTATTAATCTTGTTGAGATAGCTAAACAAGGTGATAGGTTAGCTAATGAATCCCTTTTTACTGTTACAGATAAGTTTACCTATGATGCAAGGCATGGAACAATCCTCACCCAAGCCTTTTGCTATTTTCACTGCTGCTAGAAACAATTCTGATACAAGAAGGGCAGGTATAGCTGTTCTTATCCTAGACAGAAGCAGGCGCATAGTAGATGGGATCACTAGCTTCAAACTGGCACCTTCTCAGATTCATGCTCAAGCCCAAACAATTTTGTTTGTTCCTCAGTTGGTTGATCCGACTTCTATTTCAAAAGTTATCTATATTCCAATTGTCATATGTGTATCAATTATATTGTAGATCATGAAGGTCCTTTCCCTTGAGAAATGTTTGGTATTATATCTCAAGTAAATGCAAGACTGCTTCACCTTCCATTGGCTAGTTTGAAAGCTGTAAACAAGGCAAATAACAAGCCTGCTTGTTGGTTGGTTAATGCTTTAAGTAGAGCCAGTCTATCTTTTACTTGGATCGCTAATCCTCCTGTAATCTTTTGGTCTTTGTAGATTCTGCCTGTAGGCCGTGTTTAATATATTTAATGCTTTTGACCAAAAAAAAAAAAATGAGGCTGATTTGTTTTGGATGGAATGGAAGAAGCCCCTGCTGATGTGATGGATGTAATCTCACGTGATTTTTCCATTATTTAATGGTATTCTATTTTTTTCTGAAAAAAAGATATATTGGTGACCTTATGTTTAGTTCACTTTTGTACCAAATTGAAAGTAAATAATATTTCATTGTATTTTAAAATATATCTCACATTTACTTATCGATGTTCTTATTTATAACTAGATTAAATCACAAATTTAAAATATATCTATTTTAATATAAGAAAAATGAAGTAAATTTATCACATTTTCTAAAGGCAAAAAACTTGCTACACTATACATTCATTCAGTAATATATTGATATCTTAAATAATCATTTATAACTATCTAATGAAATTACTATAATACTCTTTTTTTTAAGGGTAAAGATAATTATACCTTTTGTTAATGCAAATATATTTATTCTAATAGTTGAATGTATACATCCAATATTTCCAATATTCGCAAGTTGTTTCCTTTCCGTAAAACAAACAAGTACTTGTGGGTAAATATAATTTTATCACAAACACTCTTAGTTTTGAGCAGTCTGAGCTTTCTATTTCCTTGGATCCAAAAGAAACGCAAAAAAACATGGCCTAATTTGGTTTCCGCTAGAAATTGAACAGGACTTTTGGCCGGAAAACCGAAATTATGATACAGACAGAATTAGTCAATAAATGATAAGGGTTTTAAGTTACATGATTAAAATTAAATAAATAAAAAAAATTAGAACACAGGAATTTGTATATGTAGTTTGTAAAGAATGCTGAAACAACTGATTGAGACGAATTTAATGCTCACAAAAATTCCGTTTTCGCATATATATTATGAATAAGTATTATCCTATATGAATTCAAAAATTTATGTACTGATTGGTTGGGTGAGAGTACGTTTTATCTTTGATGTTGGGATTTATTATTGTTATTATAATAGTGGTAGGATAAGCAGTAGCGGCAACATGCAATTGTCTTTTTCACTTGGGCTTCTGCCCATTGTAATTGTCTCTTGTAATGAAGCTTTGTATTGCATCACCATTGCCCCTTCTTCTTATAAGTGCTTTCCATCTTTCAAGTTTGTTGCTAAGTATCGTCTGTCACGTTTAGTATTCTTCTATCTGAGGTAAAGCATAAAATCGCACTGGCATGAATCGCAACCTTTATCTCTGCATAATAACATTTCTATGTCCAGTTAAGAGTAGGCAATTTATTTTGTCGGGTATTTGTTCTGTTTCACCCTTCCCCATTATCATTCCTTACATTCATATATAGTAACAGTACTATAAATGCTATATTCAAGCAAGAATTATTCTGCACAACCATAACAAGTATCGGATAAAGAATTGGAGTCCCACTATGTTACTTTTGGAAATGGCAAATGCCATCAATATATTGTTCTACTTTTTTGTAACTGAAGCTACTATTTGTTGAAAGATTTAGAAAAGGCAGGCAAAGCAACATTCACTTCTATTGTATAACCCAAAGCATAACTTGTCACGCCAGAACCATAGTTTATATTAGACCTACTCTCGATACCATCTTCCAATTATCTGCCCTTTCACTCCAAAAAAAAAAAAAAAAAAATTCCCTCCGCCACTCATAATGTGTTCCACCATTGAAGAAGTTGATACCAAACGGAGAATTAATGGAGCATTATACTGAGCTCTTATGGAAGGTGACAAGAACAAGGTGATAGAGCTGTGCCTTAAGGTTTCTGATCACGCATTGCCCATCATAACAGTAAATGATGATACTGTGCTCCACATGGCAACATACGCCAAAGAAGCTGACTTGGTACTCAAATTACTAGATGAATTACCTGAATATCATCTAGATAAAATGACCCCTCAAAATGGTGTTGGAAGCACTATCCTCCACGAGGCTGCCACAAACAACAGTGCCATCTCTATTGCAGATAAACTGTTAAAGAAAGCTCCAGGATTGTTAGGTATGCGCAACCACAATGGAGAGACAGAAATGTTTCGAGCGGCCCGCTATGGCAATGCTGAAATGTTCAAGTTTCTTGCTGCTAAAATCGCCCAATATGATCTTGTTAGTCAGCAATTCTATCTTCATAGAAATGATAAACTACTGTGCTCACATTGCTATTATTTCTCAGCATTTTGGAGAGTGCATATTATTAGTACTAATTTGTTCTGAAAGATTAAATTCTAGTTTAATTATCATGTGGAGTGCTACATCATATGAATTCTAGCCAGCACTTTACTAACAGACCTGGCATGGGATATTGCGAATGAGTATAAACATTTGGCTGGAGAAAAGGACATGGATGGGATGACAGGCCTTCAGCTCCTTGCATGCGAACCATCAGCTTTTAGAAGAGATCTGGCAGATGGATTCATTGACGTAGGTCTGATCATTAATCGCTTCATGTTCCTCTTAAAAAGGAAGATTAAGTTGATAATCAGCTTATATTTTTGAGATTACGCATCTTGGACAAGTAATCTTGACTGACTTATGTAGTCTCCTTGGCTGAAAAGTAAAATACTACTGCAGTTCAGCCTGGCGGATGAAACTTCGAAAGCAAGAGGCAAAATACTAAACAGCTGTAGAGCTTACCACTTTGTTAGTTAGAAAAGATACCTCTTGGGAAGAAACTCGTTCTGCTGCTGATAAAAGCAAGGCTAGAATACACAGATATGGTGCTGGTCCTGATGCCATGTCTTTGGCAAAGGAAGGTGGAGATCAAGGGTCTGGTACTAGCAGTCAAGGCCAACAAGAGGAGGATATTGGAGAAACTCCTTTGATTCTAGCCACGAAGTCAGGTTGCGTAGAGATTGCGGAACAAATACTCAAATTCCATCCTCAGGCAGTTGAGAATGTTGATGATGAAGGGCGAAACATACTGCATGTAGCAATCAAATATCGACAGCTAAAGACTTTTGAGCTTATGAAAGAAATGGAAATGCCCATGAAGAGGCTTGTTAGAAAGATCGACAACAATGGGAACCGTATACTGCATAATGTGGCATTGAAGAAAAGAGATTTTGTAGCAGAGAAGGTGGAAGGGCCTGCCCTGCTATTGCAAGAGGAGTTAATATGGTTTGAGGTGCGCAAGTTTGCAAACAATGTATTCACGATGCTCTTCATTCCTTACAAATTAATTAATTAAAAACTACGTTTCTATGCGTGGAAATGCAGAGGGTGAAAGAGATCACTCCACCCCATTTCATGCATCACCAAAACAACTTGAGGTTGGCTGCAGATGAGTTTTTCAATGCTGTAAATTCAGGACGTCGAGATTTAGGCAAAGAATGGCTCAAGAGTACCGCACAGGGATGCTCTGTCGTGGCAGTTCTGATTGCAACAGTTGCATTTGCTGCGGCCTACACAGTACCTGGTGGGAATCAGAGCAGCGGCCTTCCGGTCCTCTTGAATCAACCATTATTTGTGGTATTCACGGTGACAGACGTCCTATCTTTAACCTTTGCATTAACAACAGTAGTCACATTTCTGTCCATCCTGTCATCACCATTCAGATTTCACGACTTTAAGGAGTCACTTCCTAATAAATTGATGTTCGGCTTCACATTTTTATTCCTGTCCGTAGCCATGATAATGATGGCATTTGGAGCCACAGTGTTCCTGATGATACATAGCAGGGAAAGTTGGACTAAAATTATTCTATATGCTCTTCCCTTCATTCCAGTGGGCATCTTCGCCCTTTCATATTTCCCCCTTATTCATCATTGACTAAAACTTACAAGTACTTGCTCAAAAAGCTACGCCAAGCAATTCCCTTGAGCTCATGCTTTCACACTGTTCCTCACAACATCTCCAACTCCTTAACAGCAACATCACAAGCTAATAGTTTATTGGTCTGAGACAGAGTTGCTATACGAAGTTGATTGCTGCGCTTGGAGTACTACAAGAACTTGCTTCAAATTCTTATTCTTCTTCTTTTTAATATTGAATATTTTGTATACCTGATTGATTGGTTTGTCCAATATTTGAGAATTGTAATAAAACAAAATAAATAAAATTTCACATTTAACAGTAGTTTGTGAAGAAATTTCCAACTAATGCAAGTTGACATAATTTCTTCTTGAGAATGAACTTACGTTTACCAAAAGTTTTACTTTTTATTGCCTGCGCTGAAAATTTGAAATATTTATGCGGGGAACTTTGTTGTTGTCTCGTAACATTCAAAAGCGGGAAAACACAAAACTCAGAACTGGACTCATGGACCCACACGGCCCAATTTGCAAAACAGTGTAAAAAAAATTAGTGAAAGATAGTAAAAAAATTTAAACAATTAGTAGATTAAAACTTATTTAACAAATAGAGAATGATTAACATGAGATCTATTCATTAATCAAATTGATGGACCTCATTGTATAATAATATTATAATTCAATATTTTAATATGAGATCTATGTGTTATTATTGACACTTGATTCGCTAGTTTAACTGACGAACTAATAGTTCGTCCCCTATTTATAGTGATGAACAAAAAATTAATATTATAATTATATTATTAAATTAAATATAAATATATTCAATTAAATTTATTAAATGTTATATTAATATTCATTTATATTCAATTCAATATTTTAATTAAAATTTAATATTTATTATTCTAATTAATATTAGAATTATATTATATTATTTTTATTTATATATTTAATTTAATATAATTATAATAATAATTTTTTGTTTAGTACTATGAGTGAGGAACAAATTATTAATCCATTAATTAAACTAATAGACTAATTACTATTAATGGCACGTAAAATAATATCATTATACAGTAATGACCGTCATTTAACTAAGGAATGAATCCTTTTAATCATCATATTTATTAAATAAATTTTGATTTATGTCAATTTTATAAATATTTTTTTTTATCATCTTTCACTAATTTTATTTTTTTTATAAATTATCCCTAGTTCATGTCTATCCTCCAACATCCTTATCCTTATGGTAGGTGTGGTTCTGGTGTGTGATGGGATCACCAGATCTGAACCGCGCGATACCTAGCAAACTTGTACGATACCTATTAAACTTGTTTGTGCCACCTGTATATGCCACAACCCCTAATTTTTCCTTTTTTGTGTAAAATTTCCAAATTTTCCCTTAACCAGAGGGCCAAATGTTCTAAACCTAAAAAGACCCTCTTACCCTTTGTTGAATCCTTCGCTATTTGTCCGTTTTCTTCTTCCTTCAACTCTCACTCACACCCTCTCTGCCCACTGTAACAAATAAAACCTACAAAGTGAGAGGTGTAAGCCGACGACCACCAATCTCCAATGGCTCCTTCTTTTGTAATTAACAAGCACGTCCCCGCCGTCAAATCCTCTCCGGCCATGGGCCGATTTGCTTCAGTTTACAGCGAAGTTCAGACCAACCGCATTGACCACTCTCTTCCTCTGCCTTCTGTCCTCAAAAACCCCTTCAAAGTCGTTCAAGGATCCCCAAGCTCCGCCGCTGGCAATCCAGGTCTTTTTTTTTATTCTTTTTCAGTATGACTTGTGATCCGCTGTACATCACTTCAGATTCATTATATAAGCTCTCCATTCTTTTTTAAATGTGTCTCATCATTTTGCCGGGAAATATTAAGTAAACTAGGATTTGAAATTTGATTTCTCCTTGTGAAATGATAGTGCTGTGATTTGATATACGTGTCTGTAGATGAGATCGCGAAGCTATTTCCAAATCTTTTTGGACAGCCATCGTCAATGTTGGTCCCAAACGGGGCTGATGCTTTAGCTTCTGATCAGAAGCTGAAGATTGGTGTTGTTTTGTCTGGAGGGCAGGCACCTGGAGGCCACAACGTCATCTCTGGAATCTTTGGTGAGATGCCTTTTTATCAGGTTATTTTAATGCCACTGAGTGCATTTCTTTTCCACATGTCGGAATATAATCTGCCATTCTTGTTGGTATTGCTGCTAGATTATTTGCAGGATCGTGCCAAGGGAAGCATATTATATGGATTTAGAGGAGGTCCGGCTGGAATCATGAAATGCAAATACGTAGAATTAACTGCAGATTATATTTATCCTTACAGAAATCAGGTAAATTTCATTCAGGACTGACTATTTAATGGTTGGAATCTAAGATTAAATTCAGTTGTGCTGCTTCAGATGCGTATTAGCAATTGCAATTAAAGCTAATTTCAAGTGCTCATTGGATTGAATGTCTTCTTTAACATTTTTAATTGATGGCTCTTTCTCATTTTTATTTGCTTAGATTTTGTACTTAATGATTTATATTATGCTCATTTATTTTAACTAATTATCTTCAGCACATGGTCTTTCATCTATGAAGAGCTTGTCTGATTTCTCTGTGAATTCAAATTTTCAGGGTGGCTTTGATATGATCTGCAGTGGCAGGGACAAAATTGAAACACCAGAGCAGGTAGGGACTCTTCCTTTGTGTTTCCAGAGTGCGGTTTTTTATGACTAGGACATGATGAGATTAAATAAGAGTAAACTGCAGTTTAAACAAGCTGAAGAGACTGCATTAAAACTTGACTTGGATGGGCTTCTTGTTATTGGTGGGGATGACTCCAACACTAATGCTTGCCTCCTTGCTGAAAACTTTAGGTGAGAAAGCTTTTCATTTGAATAATGTTTTGAAATAGATTGCATTTCTATTCTTATGAGATTAAAGGTTTTCTTTCTTTTTCTAAATCTGCTGGTGATGATGTATCAGTGTAACTTTTATTTCCTTCATTTGTTCAATCAGGGGGAAAAAAATGAAGACTCGGGTCATTGGTTGCCCAAAGACGATTGATGGTGATCTGAAATGCAAAGAGGTTCCAACCAGTTTTGGTTTTGATACTGCATGCAAGGTGATTGTAGTTATCTATTATTATTATTATTATATTGTAAATGATTTTATTTTTATCATTTTAAACTTCCTACTGTATGTAAAAATTTGTATTGTGTCTGAGCTTATCTGGTTGGACACTTTTATGGTGAGGGAAAAACCATTGTTTATAGTTGTGATTGAGTGAAAGTTGTGCAAATGAAGCACACTAAAACCATTTTTTTTTTCTGTGATTTTTATATGAAACCTTAATTGTTGTTGATATGATAGGGTGAAATTTATTAAATCTCGCCAAAAATTGGTTGGTTTCTTTTTGAAAGCTATTTTACAACTCTTTTGAAGTTTCTGATTCTTGATTTGACTTATTTAGATTGTTCACACACACACACACGGGTGGGTGTGTGTGTGTGTGTGTTTGTCTTATGCTGTGTACGTTTCTTTTCTGCTTTGTCTCTGCTTTTGCCTCTGTCCATGGTAGTTCTGGGTTGCTGACTGTTCCAGACGCTTCCATTTTACCAGCACTTTTTTTTTTTTCTCATTTTATTATAAAATCTGTATGTTCAAATTATTACTTTGATCCTAATTAATTTTTTGTAGTATTATTAGTTACGTGATTTAACTATTTTATTTTACAATTATTTTTCCAATTAGAATCTATCCTTCTCCAGTCCTGTTGTAAATCTTTGCGAAACAAATTCAACTACATATCCATTTACATTTGTGGTTTTTAAGTCCCTTATACTGGGAATTATTTATTGTTTGAAGGAGGTGGTAACAAATTGCAATGCCCACAACAGTCAGATTTCTATTTTATTTTCTTTTACATCTATATCTAAATGGTGCAAATGTAATCATGAAACATTTGGTGCGTGCAGATATATTCAGAAATGATTGGGAATGTCATGATTGATGCTCGATCAACTGGAAAATATTATCACTGTAAGTGCATAGGCAAATATACTGTGCAAATGATAAAATTAATGTTCGATACTGCTGAAGCTAAGCTACTGTTAATATTAGATACTATTGATAATGCGAACATTGACAAACAGTCCTTCAGCATTGCACGAGAATTTTATTGGGATGTAAAGGTACAGAATAAATATGAGTTTTTAAAGTAATATAAGTTAAAAAAACAGTACTTCAGCATTGCACGAGAATTCTATTGGGATGTAAAGGTATGGAATGAATATGAGTTTTTAAAGGAATATAACTTAAAGTACTTTTTAATCATTGATTTGGGGGTTAAAAAAAGTGAGCATTTTAACTTTCATTACATTATGAAATAACTCATGAATGAGTTAAACAGTTAACCTTTATTTATATGTCACCTTTTAGCTTCCTCTAACCTATTCTCATGCATATTTACATACATGGTCATGTAGATTTTACAACAGCTAAACCTATCTTAAATCCCTTGAACTTGCTTGTTTGATTTAATAGGCCCCTCAGCTTTATTGTCTGTTTTAAACCCCTGACCTTTTCAAATTTATCCTTTGAGGCCCTTTTTTGGCAGGTGTTGATAGAATCACTCTCAATCTTTGGTAAATGTGTGTTAAGGCAATGAAATACGTGAATGCCTAGCTGAAAAACACATTCTGAGAGTCCCTGAACTTTTCTTTTTTGTTTTCATAAGCCTCTCATCTTTTAATTTTGTCAATTTTAAACCTCTGAATCCAATTTTCCAGTCAGCCATATTTATTCACGCATTATTCAACCTGTCAACCTACGTGGCATTCCAGTTATAAGTCTGTCAAAAAGGTTTGTAGGATAAATTTGAAAAATTCAGGGGTTTAAAACTAACAAAATAAAGTTGAGGGCTTATTAAAACAAACAAGCAAAGTTCAGGGGGCTCCAAAATGGGTTCTGCCATTTTAGAACTTTACGTGATTATGAACTCCTTTAATTGTCACCTGTTGCTTGAAATTCTGTATAGAAATAGGAAAACTAATTTTGGCTGTTTGAAACTGTGGCATCGCTTTTCTTTACCCAAAGATGAGCTGGGTCTAGAATCTTGTGAATGGCATATCAATTAAATCTATGCATAATATAGCATCAAAATCATGGAGTCATTTTTCTTATGGTACATTGTTTCCACCCTAGATTTTTTTTTTTTTTTAAAATCTTGCATGGGTTGCTTAACTCTCATTCCTAACATATGTTTATGCTGATCTACTTGTTGAGTTAAAGTAATTACTGGAGTTAATGTATCTTTCACTGCAGTTGTACGGCTTATGGGGCGTGCAGCCTCGCACATTACCTTGGAGTGTGCATTGCAAACTCATCCAAACATTACAATCATTGGAGAAGAGGTATGTCTTTTAATCTGTTTTTAATTTTCAATTATTGACTGGGCACTAAGGTGACATACTGAATCTTTTCGTTGAAGCACTAGAACTTGGTTTCAATATTGGTGTTGTTCCTGAACTTTGATGACTATTCTCCACCCCCCCTCTTTCCTTTTTTTTCCTTTTTTTTTTTTTTTTTTTGAGTTTAACCACCAAAACAAGTCATGAAAAAATATGAACAATGTACGTGAAGAAGAAATAAAGAACCAACTATAAACAACCAAAACTGCTGAAAAACCCTGGCATGGAACCACCTAAACTCAGAACTGCATGAAAAACAGATCAGCCGCTCAAACAACTAAAATCCAAAATGACCTACATAGGGGCATAGCCCTTCAGTCTTACTGAAGTTCATATGGGATCATACACTTCTTCTGCATAGATCACTTGTTGCGGAATAATTCTCTTGTTAAAATGAAATAAACAATTGCTGTAAAGGCCAATCTCTGCAGTATTGGCTTTAGTCCTCCTATTGAACCGGTACACCTCTCTTTCCCAGCCTAAACTCACTCTCTTTTATTACATGTAATCATGGTCTTTTTTATTTGTTGACCCACCCAAGTTGATCCGTTGGCTTAATCTACTTAAGTTGATACTTGACAGCCGAGCTTAGTTATATGATTGGCCCCATGAACTGGGTATTTAACACACAAGTCCGAGCTTGGCTTGAGCAATAGTTTGTCAAAAGTTTTAAGTGATTCATTTGTTGTGTTTTTGTGTGGTGCATTTACTTATCAATTTTAGAGAAGTTACCTGTATATATTTGTTACTTACCTGATTCTAATATTCTATCTTGTTGTAGGTTGCTGCAAAGAAGCTTACTCTGAAAAATGTTACTGACTACATTGTAGATGTAATCTGTAAACGTACTGATCTGGGATATAACTACGGTGTAATCCTCATTCCTGAAGGTCTAATTGATTTCATTCCTGAGGTACCAGTTGTCAATCTTTACACTTACTACACATCATTCCCATTCATGCATGCATTTTTAGTATGTAAATTTAATTCTGTATACCTGTAATGATCGTGCATAATGGGTAATCAATGTGTTTGATTTTTGTTCTGCAGTGAAACATGGAAATATCTTAATATGTTAATTGCATATTGATATTTATGTATATGGTCACTCTGCAGGTGCAGCAGCTCATTGCAGAACTGAATGAAATTTTGGCCCATGATGTTGTAGACAAAGGTGGCCTGTGGAAAAAGAAACTTGCAAATCAATCTCAGCAGCTTTTCGAGTTTCTACCACAAGCAATTCAGGAACAATTGATGCTGGAAAGAGATCCACATGGAAATGTCCAGGTATTTATCATATATTATTGCTGGCTGTGATTTTCATCCACCAAATTTTCTCTGGGCTTCTTTGTTTATACTGCTTGGTTTTACTTTTTAGGTAGCCAAGATAGAGACAGAGAAAATGCTTATTCAAATGGTTGAAACTGAGTTGGAGAAGAGGAAACAGCAAGGCTCATATAAAGGTCAATTCAAAGGACAGTCCCACTTCTTTGGGTAATTATCCCCTTGAACTATGAAGAAATTCCAAATTTCGAGTCAGTCTCCCTTGTATGAGATTATGAGATTCTCTCTGTGTGGAGGGTATTGTCAGTGTGCTCACTGATGCAGCAAAATTATGAATTCAAATCTTTGGTTTCAATGTAAATTGTAAAATGATGCATGCGTTGCTTCATGGATTTCACTGATACTTGATTTCTGCTTCTCAGTTATGAAGGAAGATGTGGTTTGCCAACAAACTTTGATGCTTCATACTGCTACGCCTTGGGCTATGCAGCTGGAGCTCTCCTTCACAGTGGAAAAACTGGGTTGATTTCATCGGTTAGCTGCTTTGCATTTCATTTATTCTTGATCATTGTGAAGGCTGTCTTCAGCCTTAAAAAGCAAATGCAATGATACTCGAATTACTCAAGTAATGTCTGAACTGGATATTGTTGCATCTTCAGGTTGGGAATTTGGGAGCTCCTGTTACAGAATGGACAGCTGGTGGCACTGCACTGACTTCTTTGATGGACGTGGAGAGGAGACATGGTATGCTTTTAACTTCCTACCTTAATTCTTCTTTCCTCTTCTTGTATGCTATTAACTTCCAACCTTATTCTTCTTTCCTCTTCTTACTGTCTTATTCTTCTCATAGCATGTCATTTTTTGTTTGTTTTTTTAATGATGATAAGCCTAATCATTAAAAAAAAAAAAATTCAAACTTTTTCATATTTTCACACTTGTACTTGAAACTTTCAAAATATGCAGTTTTACCCAAAATTGGCCAAACTCGTGTGACTTGTACCCAAATTCAAAATTCACATTAAAAACTATTGTCATTTGCTAACATGATTATTATATAATTGTTATGTATGGTATACGAATATTTGTTGAATCCATATCAACTGAAATTTCCAAACTAAAATTGAAAATAAGTCATTTTTTGTTTTCCAAAAAAATTATTTAAAATTTTATTATGAATAAAAATATTAATCTTTTACAATAGACAAAAATAACTTCTTAAGCAAATAGTATAAGCTCCCTACTTTTAATTTTGAAATTGGATACAACTGTTATAAGTTTAGCTAGTTTTGGGTAAAATTGTCTATTTTGAAAGTGTGGGTACAATTATGAAAATGAGACAAGGTTTTTTTTTTTTTTTTTCCTTTTGTTATCAAACCATGATGATATGATTGTTTTGTTTCCTGCTTCCAACAGGACAAGATACATGGATAGTGTGCATGGATCTCTTGTATTACTTTTTAAATGTAGTTTCTTTAGTTTATTAAATAAAATGTTGTTTATTTGGCATGGAGCTGTGCGGTTGAATGTTATGCATGATAATTCATTAGTGTTTCGGCAATATTGTAGTACTTTGTAGTTGTGACTCTTTTTGGGAGTTACTTTTTAATCATTTGAGCTTTCTAAGGGATTCTCTTTTTCTCCCCTTTTCTCTTGGCAGGTAAATTCAAGCCTGTAATTAAGAAGGCAATGGTTGAGCTCGATGGTAAGAATTGGTTCTCATGCACATTCCTTTTCTGTTTGGACGGTTCCATGTTGCTGCCGATGTGTATGTTGATCCCTTGTGTTTATTCAGAACAATGTACCTGTCACTATTCAGTGCATTATACCATTTACTTGCATTGATCATTCTGCATTCTGCCAAGAAATTTTCAGCTGCAAAATACTTATTACAAATGAAATTTCAGGTGCCCCATTTATGAAATTTGCATCCATGCGAGATGAGTGGGCACTCAAGAATCGATACATTAGTCCTGGTAAGTTAGTATATCAAACTTTATTCTTTTGGGCTGTTTTAATTGATATGAATCTAATGTACTGAATTTCTATTGTAAATATGGATCACTTTCGGGCAATCAGGGCTTAACTAAGTTGAGTTTGTGTGACTTAACTCTGTTAATTTATCTCAGGTCCAATCCAGTTTATGGGCCCAGGATCTGGTGCCGTTAATCACACCTTATTGTTGGAATTGGGAGTTCACGCTTAGGCATAATTATGGGCTTGACGGGTGGGACTTTATGTTCTACTGGTTCAAATGTTTTTTTGTTCTGTTTTGTTGGTTTTTTTAAAAACATCTAACATTTCCGAATTAATAGTGATGTTATCTGAGTGTAGGATTCTGGCATTTCACTGTAGTGCAGTCGGATGTTAGTTCATGAAATTCTTGGTTCCATGTCCATGAAGTGGACATACACCTGGAGTTTCTCACTGCAATTAAATTAATAATTTAAAAAAAAAATCAAAAGTTTAACTGTGCATTTATAGAATGATACTGTATCATATTGTCACCAGCACAGACTTGAGTCACAAAATAGATGTATGAGCTGATCAATTAGATTAACTACATTTGTAAATTTTCAACAAAATGGGTAGTGTTCAAAATTTACAAAATAACTGCTGCGAGTATGAAGTGGCGATATCATTGCCTGATCATAGATCTAGTAGGTGGATCAAGTTCACTGAAGAATTTCTCTGATCAAACACTGGTGCCCTTGATGAGCTGGATGGAAGATGATCAAAGGTAAGGAGTAAAAGAAGGAAATATGAAAACTAGAGCTGCTAATATAAGAAGTCGGTTGTTCAGATGACCAGAATTGTCGGAAGCAGAATCTTCCTACTCTATTTGCCTGCGTGTATTAGGAATTACACAAACAATTAATACTCGTCATTATGTGAAATTGGCGTTTTGACAAGATGATATTGTTAGTTAACATGGGACATGAGTGCTTGTGTTCGTAGAGAACTAGTGAGGACAAATACGTGCCTTGTACTTTCCGTTTGGCTGCGCTCAATAATTTAGGTGCTCTAATCTCAGATAAGCCTAAAACTACAAAGTTACGCGAACGACGTTCCGCCCGTTTGGCCTTTTGTTATTTTTATTAGTAGTTAGGAAGGTAAATGCACAACGCAACTTAAATCAAATCGACGGTAAATGATCCAACTCAGCTCACCAGTAGCCCTATAACTTTAGTGGATCACTTCATCATGCAATGAGAGCTTTCGTTTGTTAGAGTGAAAGAGACCCCGGACCAAATCTCATCACTAGACTCCACGGATGGCATCACCCATCGCACAAAATCTTTGTTGCCCATAATAATGGCTGTTATGGACTTTGTTTGTAACCATGATATTTGCTTTATTGATGTGCTTGGAGATCTGACTATGTTGCCACATCTTGCATTTCCTTATCTTCTAATCAATTAAAAGATTTTCCATGTGCCCTGCCTCCCAACTCTTGAGTGGACTATAAAACAGCATTGCTTTGGTAACATTGTAACTTGTAAGACCATTCACTTGAAACTCTGAAGTTACACATGAATATGAATAATTATAATAACAATTCAGAGCACAAATTCGGTTCACAAGTTGCAGCTGCTGCGTTCCTTTTGCGCAGGTGATGAAAAAGGCAAACACAAAAGTTGCCAGTACTAGAAAAAAGCCGAAATGCAAACTGAAGATAGTAGGTAAGCATCACATCGTAACCACCAAAAATAATCAATAATCAATAATGATACAAAATTTATAAACATAAGAAGGTTTCCAATTCCACAAGACAAATATACAAAGTCAAATGTTTGATAATCGAGGGAGAGAAAACGGTGAAGGCCAAGGCCTAGTGCTATGAGCCACCCATTGGTTAAACTAGTTTCGTTCGGGCTGTGTCGTGATGATGGGTCCACCACACACTTGTGCTGTGGATCCTTCAAAACACTTCCTAATCTCTACTCACCTGCCTTAATAAATAAAATATTTGTGATTGTAGTAATCCATTTTCTAACTAAATCAGGACAGGCAGAAAAAAAATGTGGAAATGGGAAGAGCTTAGCTTATATTGCTTGTATAACCCATACTATCCGACCCAAAAGTAAAAAAGAAGATAAAAAGATATGCCAAGTTTAGTATAATAAAGCAAGCTACACATAGCTGTTAGGACCTTGTAATTACTAATGGATTAGACTTTGAATAAGAGTGTTTTCACATTGTATTTAGAGTGTTTTTAGAAGGATATTTTCAGTTCAATTCATATATCAATTAAGACTAAATTTCTTTTTAAATGATTTTAAAAGTGTATTTTCACATCAATCTAATGTATTCAAAAATATTTATTATAATGAATAATTTATTTCTTCTATTCACTATGTGGATGATAAAGATTAAAGAATTAATAAATAAAGTATTCAATGTGTCGACTAACAGATATGATTAATAGCTAGAGAATATTCATTAAAAATAGCTGAGAATAATTGTAACCTTGATAATGTTGTATGCATCTTTTTCCTTCTCCTTGTTCTGGACTTTTAAGGTCTTTATAGTAGTCTGGCAGTCACAGAATATACAATTATTTGCCTGTTTAAATTTTAAACTTGCTTCAGCTACATAAGCTATATATAAACTACCCTTATCAAGTGATCTCTCTCTCTCTCTCTCTCTTTCTCTCTCTCTCTCTCTCTCTCTATATATATATATATATATATCTGTGTTGTACCTTTCACCAACTGAATCACTTAAATTATACCTCATTACAAGAATAGAATTTGTTCTAGCTCTTAATGGTGGAGCAGGACCATCAATAAATTTGTAGCAACAAGGGCCACAATCCACATGGGTTCACTCTCTTTTTGTAGGTTTTAGCATTGTATTAGTTCCTTGAGCCACCAACTGCATCCTACCCAGCAATGAAGGAAGAATGAAGATCCATTGGAATAATGAAATGGCTAATCCAATTGGGAAAATCACATACCATATGCAAATATAAACTGGAACCTTTTATATTCAAATTGTAAGCACATTATTTTTTATGTTAATTAAGCATATACTACTACAACTAGTATATGATCTCTTTGTCATTTTCTGAAAATGTACCCATCAATCAGGAAACTTCCATTCTAACTAATCAATCATGGGTCAAATATTGAAAGTGCAGAGATGATCATACTCAACATATATATAATGATAGTATTATTGGAGTTATCTTTATAATTGAAAAAATAACTTAACAAAAAAAAAAAAAAGAATGTAGTAAGTATATGTGTGATGGAGTAGGGCACTTGGCAACCGTAGAGCTGAGAGCTAAAGAAGAGGTAGAAAGGAGGAAGAGGCAGTGGCTAGCATAAGGAACCCAGCACGTTAATGAAAATAATGGTGTTTTTGGCCTTCACATGCTTCATCATTTTGCCTACAAACAAGTGCCATTCTCTTCTCTTGCTTGATTATCTCTCCCCGTTTAGATTCCAAGTAGCTCTCACAGCCAGCCAACCACTTCCCATCAGTCCTTTTGTTTCACAGTATTAAGGGTCCCACTTAGATTGTTTCCTTTTCTTTTCTTTTTTTTAAATTATTTTGCATTGTCATCAAGCATTCCATTTGATGCTTATTTCTTTTTCTTTTTCCTTTTTTTTTTTAATCAATTTGACTTGTGCACGTCACATGGTTCAAATTCAATAGTTGATATTATATAAAATTATTGTGGAGCCTATGAGATAATCTTTTTCCATCTTTGGATATATGAAGTAATGTAATTCTGTAAAAGGAGGTAACACCTATATGCAATTTTAAATGAGCTTAGAAGTTTGATTGTATCGCTTTCATCCCTCATCTCCGTGAAGGCTGAATTCTATAGTAATATTTTTATAATACCATTAAATAATATAGTTTAATTCAATGATAAATGATAATTTTATTTAATTCAATAATTTTTAATTTTATTAATTTAATAATAAATAATAATTTTTATTTAATTTCGCCTGTTAAAGTGACAGTGGATTGGGTTGGGTCGGGTGGTTTGTATTACTGGGGGGCTACGCTTCTGTAGCCCGTTGTAGCCACGATGTCCGTCTTATCATCTTGGCTTTCACAAGTCTGTCTTTTGTGGTGGTGGAGCTTCACGTAATTGCCATTGGCTTCCAAAAAGCCACCTTTAATTGCTACTCACTACAAAATTATACCCATCACATATGTATCCCTCCTTTCCTTTGGCTTATTCTCTCTTCTCCCGTAATTAAAATCACTTTGCCAGCCAACTTATAAGATGCATGCTTCTATTTCTTTTCATTTCATTAATTCCAAATCTATTTTGCATTTCCTTATATATATATATATATGCTTAGTTGAGTCTTTGAGTTGTAATTCTTTTCTCTCCATAAAACATGGTACCTACTATTTCCTTTGCTTTAACAAATCCAAACTAAATCTAATGAATCAAATGAGTGCTAATATGGTTGGTTTCCCGATGCTCATGAAAAATGTGGAAGGTAGAAGTTCTTGGATTTGATTTTCCTAAGAGTGTAATTGAATCAAATTGAGTTGAATAATATTGAATTCAAGCTTTGAGTTCAATCATAAAATCTAAAATTTAAAATCGATTGAGCTTTATTTTTCAAATTTAGTGTTAGCCTAATAAAAAATTAGCAAAATTCAAGTTTGACTTAATTAGTCATTTAAATTTTTTTTGAAAATCTCAAATTCAAATAAACTTCGAATTTAAAATGATTCAATTTAATTTATATGTTTATATAAATTTATTAAAATATAAAAATTAAAATGATAAAAATAATTATTGTAAATATTTTAAATATAATATTTTAATACTTAAACTCGATTTAATAAACTATTCAAACATTTTGGTTTTATGACGAGAGTTACCTTGTAATTTATGGCCCATTGAATTTTCAACAATTATAAAAATCTAACGAATCCTGAACGTGATCACCAATTGCTTTTGTGCTCGTTAATCCTCACCTGTTTACCATCACCGATGACTTGACATCACTCTCCGTTTAACCCTTAAGAGAAATGGTGGCCCCAATCCTAATATTGTAGTCAACCCACTTGCACTAATATATTTTTTTATAATAATGCATCAGATGGAAATACTCAATCTTTCCAAGATTCAAGGATCAGTCCACCATGTGGCTAAAATTAGAAGTGCAATCAAATGAATTAAACTCAGAATCCTTTTTTTTTTTTTAATCAATGTCGCGTGGTTACATCGCTTTTAAAGGAGTCATAAGTGTCAATAATTAGTTAGTTAACAAACAGGAGATAAAACTCAATTACAAATATTTAAAATTTAACTTTTAATTTAAGCTTTATTTTTCAAACTTAAGTTTGATTGATTTGATAAAATGAGTTTGAATTAATTATTTCTTTATAAATACTTTAAAATTTCAAATTTAAACTTAAATATATTCAATTAAATTTAACCTCTAAATTAACTCTAATAAATTATTTATGTAAATTTATTAAAATATATAAATAATCTAAACTTGATTAAACTCATCAATTTTTTGAATTGTATACTTTGATATCTTAATTTAATTTGGTAATTTATTTAAATAATTTAACTTAATTAATATTAAATTAATCTCAAATATTATTTTTTTCCCCAAAGGATCTCAGTTGAATATATCACTAGCTAAGATTAAATCCATGTCAGTTCGCTTTGCTTGAGCTGTATATGGCGAAAGAGACCATACACAGATAAATGCAATGTAACAAAGGTATTATCCTTTACTACTTTTATGTCTTTTTTTTTTTTAGAGCAGATGTTGTTTTAATTGTAAATCAATCATATGATAAATGCAGATATTTAATTATTATAGCATCAAGAAAAAAAATAAGCTTCCATAAGTGATGATGAATTATGAATTTGGTCGCTAGAAATTGTTAAATCACTTATCAACATTAATTGCTTACCATACTTATACATCAATGTAGTGGTAAATCAGGTTGCATTTGGATTATGGACTCAGACTTGCTAGCGACCTTCCCTCTCTCTTGACATTTATATTACTCATTCTCCATTCTTTATTGCGTGTAGGGTCACCTCTTCTTAGGACATTAACAAAGAAACTTCCCCCACATCCACACCCACCAGAAACACAACACACCTCTCTCTATGTTTCAACTTCAACCATGGAAAAGGAGGAGGACAGCCCAAGAAGAATATCCAGCAGCCATCGACCATGCAGCAGAAGCAATTCCAACTCCCCCGAATTCGAGTTCTGGATGCTCCAAAATCCCTCATTTCCTGAACCCAATCTCGTCTCTGCTGATGAGCTCATTGTTGATGGTTACCTCCTTCCTCTTCACTTGCTCCACCTCCATCCTCCCCCTCACCCACCACCTACTCTTGAACTGCCAAACTCTCAGCCTCCGATACAAACCGAGCCACCAGGACCAGGACCAGGAGACCAGGCACCTTCAACCGCTTCCAAAAGATGGACGGATATTTTCACGAAAACAGCTACATCAACAGCAAAGAAGCGACAAGATAAAGAGCTTAATAAGGAGAAGAAGAGAGACAAGAAGAGTCAAAGTGGGTCGAGTAGTTCCACGGAGTTGAATATCAATCTATGGCCATTCTCACGTAGTAGATCCGCAGGGAACAGTAGTGGAAACCGAGGCAGCAGGATGTTTCCAGCAACCGGCCGAAAGGTGAGCAGCGCCCCCTGCTCCCGCAGTAACTCAGCCGGGGAGTCCAAGTCAAGGAAATGGCCCAGTAGTCCAGGTCGTACTGGAGTTCATCTGGGTCGGAGCAGCCCGGTTTGGCAGGTGCGGCGTGGACCTTCACACAAGACCAGTAGTTCTAGTAGTCTTAATTACTCATCATCAGCTGACCCTATACATCATCCAACGTCCACTGAACAGATTATCACTAAGAAACAACAAGTTACAGACGCAGGTCATCGCAACGGCCGTGCCAAAGCAGCCAAAGTTGTTAATTTGAATGTGCCCACCATGTGTATCGAATATTCGCACCATTTAAGCTGCAGAAGCCATGAAGGTGTTTGTAGTAGCAGTGAAGGTAGAAATCGTTGCACCCGCAATAGGACCGCTAATGTTGCCACTAGCAGAAGTAGGACTAGCGCTAGTACTAGTCATCTTTTAAATTTACGCAGCCTCTTTACCAAAAAGGTCTATTGACTAGTCTTAGTCTAATTAACCCTCTCTAGTCTTAGTTACATCTCTTCTTTTCTGAAGTATTAAATTGTTGGTAATTATTTGATTATATAAATTAAGTAAAAGTGTCTGAATCTTTGTCCATTTCTCACTTCTTGTGTAACTATATTAACTGCTAGAAAATTAAGTTGGTTGTTTTTCCAAATTTCTAGAATACTGTCTTGGCCCCGAACAGCAAAGGGTGTATATGGGGTCAATCAGCGTGTCTTCCCGAATAGTTAAAATTCTTAATAAAATCTATTTACACATCTCCCTTCTTGCACTTTCACGAGGCATTGCAAAAATCTCTAACATCTCCCTTCTTGCACTTTCACAAGGCATTGCAAAAATCTCTAAAAATGGTGCAAATAACTAAAGTTACGTTATCGTATCTCAACTCATCCTTATGCTATCACCCACATATATATTTATATGAACCTCTTATATCATAAAATTTTCAAACTTAATTTATACACCAACAATCATATATACTTGATAAAATATTTCATTTATATATTACTTTAAATGAATATATTTTTATTAGTAAATTAAATGGATTGAATTGATAAAATATTAAATTAATTATCGAATGAATTCATCAGTCAATTATTTTCAAGTAATTCAAATTTTAATTAGATAAATAGACACATAAATTAAATAAGATTAAAGTGAGAATGGGCACTGAATAAAAATGTTATTTACCATTTACTATTTTGACTTTATTCTTCACCCTAACCATCTCTTTTATCACTTTACTCTCTAGTTTATTTTAGCATATGGTATTACTTATTTTCTTAAATAAAGAACAAAAAAAATAAACTAATATTTTGTTTCTTTCTTATTTTATTTTTTATCTCTTTTTTATTGAATATAAAAAAATAATTAAAAAATAAAATTTATTTCCCGGCATTAAACTGTTCCCAAACATAGTGTACGTGTCATGCCGCGCGCATACACAACGTTGGAGCAAAATCAGAGACTCTTAAGATGGCGACTTTTGGGCGACTGTGGAGAACAGCTAGGGCATGGAGCGGAATAGCCTGTCCCAAAACCCTAAACCCCTCGCATGTCAGCTCACACCGTCGCCATCATCGTAAGCTTCACTGCCTACTCGTTCATCCATTCGCCCTCCACTAATTATTGTACAAATTTAAAGCTGCCTTCAACTATTGGTTTTTTATGCAAAATATATGGTCCCTGTTTAAGATTACTCTTCTCGTTATGATTAAGGTTTAATATTTTAATCAATATGTATAATTTAAAATTACTGTGATGATTGGAACAATGCAGGGTCTTATAACCATCACATTCATTCCAATACTACTGCAACTGCATCACAAATTCTGCAGTCTACTAATGCTGCTGATGGACCTTACTCCATACTGCCTGCTATTTTTGCTGGTTTCTTTGGTGTTGGAATGCTCCAAGTGTCCTATGCCGATTCAGATCAGGTTTTTTTTTTTTTTTTATTTAAATCCAATTTTCCTAGCTAAACCAAATTTTGTAAGCCTTACCTTTATTAGTTAATGAACAAAGCTGAATTCATTATAAGCGAGCTTTCTGCAGGCTCCTACTAAACCTTCATCACCATCAGAATCTCCTTCAAGTTATAAGGACCTAGAGGACATTGCCAAGAAAGAAAGACAGCGACTTGAAGAGTTGCTTAAAATTAAAGGAATCAGATATGGCTCTTACCCCCGCTTTACTGTTGCCATTAAGGGTCAAAAGGTTATTACACTCTTATTTGTTTATACTAATCTTAATCATGCTTCACTTTTTTTAAAAAAAAAGACAGTATACTTCTTTCTAAATTTAGATTGCTTTGTCATTGACATATTGTCATGCTTGTTTATTTCAAGCTGAACACACTTTCTGAAAGTTAATTCCACAAGTGACTAATTGATTTTTTTCTTATTTAACAAATAAGTTGCAGTTGAATTTTATCAATAATCAGCATTATGTAGAGTTCCTAACTATTTCTAATGGGATTGTGTGTTACATCATAGATTACAATCAAGTTTCAAATTCCTCCCTCATGTGATGTTCCACATTTGATTGCAAACCTGGCAACAAATCTTGGATTGAAGATTGATGAGCGTGGTGGTGGTTCAGATATGCTATTACGCGCTTGGGACAGGTCGCCTGAAGATTACCTAGTTTTCAATCAATGTCTTGTCTTTACTTAATTTGTTATTGTGTTATTAATTTATTGTTTTAATTGTGCTAAATCTCTCTGTTTCTCATATACAATTTCAGTGCAGTTGCCTGGCAACTAACACTTAGTCGTCCAGAAAAAAAGAAGGAAGCTAATGGAGATAGGGGGGATTCTGCAGTTATAAATACACCGGAGGGAGATCTATGTGTTCTCTTATTTCGTTCTCTCATCAGCACAGATAAAGCAGTTAGTACATTTCTCAGTTATTAATGCCTCTTGCCATTGGGAAAAGCTTATAAATACATCCAATTTATTGCAGGAAATTGAGTTTATAAAGAGTGGGAGCTTGAGCAACACAGAGCTTGATGCTTTGGTGTCTGTTTTACAATTAGCTGGAGGGCAATTAAAGACCTTAGAAAGAAAACCTGGGGAAGGTGCTACTGGGATGCCATCTGCAGAAAAGTTAGTTTCTGCCCTGGAGTCTATGGGAGTAAAAATATATGGACTTGTTGAACCACATGTAAATTCTTCAAGTAGTGAGATATCATGGAATAATATTGCTGGGTATGATCAGCAAAAGCGGTAAGTATCATGAGTATTCAATGCACATCTTTTGCTAGCATTTTGATCAAATTTATATGTTATTCAAACTTGGAGTTATGACGTAATGAATTGGGACTTTAAGCTCAATGTTTAAGGACCTGCCAACATGCTATGGCAATTTTCGCTGCGTAAGCATTATGATTTGTGTAAATTGAATTTTCTTTATGAGAAAAAAGGACCCATTGGTCAAATTTTTATTCATTTTGTTTAGTGATCTCTGCGGAATAGGGCATATATGTGACTATTATGACATGGTTTTTCAAGCACATATTGTGTTTGTCACATATTTGTTTGTGTTTTAGTATCATGCATCTAGTCACATGCATGAAAGTGCTGATAGATATCCCTCTTTGGCTGGATATCATCTAGAGAAATAGAAGATACAATCTTGTTAGCTCTTCAGAATCCTGAAGTGTTCGATGATATTGCTCATGGGACTCGGCTTAAGTTTGAGTCAAATAGACCTCGAGCTGTTCTTTTTGAAGGTCCACCAGGTTTGTCTTCTGGCCATGATCCTATAACTATGTTGCTGAGTAAATATATACATACGCGCTTCAGTATTTATTGTTGGTCAATCTGTTGAAGGGCATCAAACAATTAGGCATATCACTCCAGGGCTTTTAAAGAACTGATTTGAACACAACATTAGGTTCAAATAGACCTTTTCTGCCTTAATTTTAAATGATTGGAGAATGGTATAAACGACAGTTGTTTATCATGGGATCTTGGAGAGAGGGATGCGGAAAATATTGGCTGTACCTTTATTGTTAATTTTGTGTACTCCTGTTACCATTTATTTTATTTGGTTTGCGTACTTTAAATCTATAGTGTCATGAAAGCTGTGCTTAGTTGGTAAATAAGCAAGCTTACTTACAATTCACTACCAATTCCAGGTACTGGAAAGACATCTTGTGCTCGTGTTATCGCTAATCAAGCAGTGAGTCACCAGCCCATTTGGACAATTTCAGTAGTTTTCATCTTAAGCCTATCCTTGCATTCTTGTTCCTCTTGTTAATTTTATTTAGCTGCCCGCAATATTAGTTGAACAATAGATATTGTCATTGTAAATCAATACATAGTGAAGGTTGTTTATGTCTATTATTATACCCATAAGAATTGTATTAGGATTTTAATTCTGAGGTATTTTATAAGGTATTCTTAACTTGTCAGCTACAGGATATTTGGTCCTTGGATTAGTATTCCCCTCTCTCTCTCTCTCTCTCTTTGATGAAGGCATTTGTACTTGATAATACCAAGGATTTCTAGTATTTCAATAATATATTTCAGTAAGTACAGTAGCTTGAGTTGCTGGGATGCCAATGTCGTTAAAGTAAATTAGTAAATCTGTGGGTAAGGTTTCCAAATGCATGATTCCAACTTAAGGATAAGATACATTGTTTAGCATTTGAATTTGCCCCTTACGTGATGTGTAATATCAACTCTTCATTAATCTCTGATCCAGCCAATACTACATCGAATGAGCATGTGTCACTCATGCCTTGACAGGGTATCCCTTTGCTATATGTGCCACTGGAGATTGTTATGTCAAAGTATTATGGGGAAAGTGAACGATTGTTAGGGAAAGTTTTTTCTCTAGCTAATGAGCTTCCTAATGGCGCTATCATATTTTTGGATGAGGTAACCAAAGCAAATAATTTCTTAATTGATATGGCCTTCCTAATCTCCTATTTTATCATGCTGAGTGCCTTTTTCAGACCAGTTGCCACACATGTTATGCAAGACATTTAACAGTCTATTGTTCTCTTCTTTCATTGTCCAACACTATAACAGATTGATTCATTTGCTGTTGCTCGTGATAGAGAAATGCATGAAGCTTCGCGTAGAATTTTGTCAGTTTTATTGAGACAGGTGAAGATGGATTTCATTTTCCTTCAGGCTTCATGAGCCTTTTGTGGTCTTCTGGTGCTTTATGTTATTGAGTTTATGATCCTTCAATTAGTTGTTACAATGATTTATGATGTCACTATGTAAAAAGCTCTTGGAAGTAGAGTCTGCATGCTATATTTAAGACAATGAGCAATAGGTGATATGTTGTCGCGGCTGTAACGCATTGGGAAGCCCCTATATTGCTCAACCAATCTTGAAGTTCCTTTTCCAAACCCAAGTTCATCGGAGTCCTTAAGAACTCTTATCTCTTCACGAAATGAGAAAGCTTTGCTTTCTCTCCACTGTCTTGTTAAGTAGAATTCATGCTCTTTTAAAATGTTTGTAATATAATGTTTTTTCTTGTATTCCAAAGTATCAAGTTTGCATGACATTGACTGAGCTTATGGTGTTATGCAGATTGATGGATTTGAACAGGACAAGAAAGTGGTTGTCATTGGTGCAACAAATAGAAAACAGGACCTTGATGCTGCTTTGATCAGGTGAACTGGATCAAATTCCTCCTTCCTAGGGTGATAGAAGCCTGAACTAATCAGAATGTGTTGTAACTCATGTTTGATCAGAATGTGTTCTAACTCATGTTTAAGATTTGTTATCAGCCGATTTGATTCAATCATTACTTTTGGCCTACCCGATGAGCAGAACCGTCGGGAGATTGTTGCACAATATGCAAAGCACCTAGCAAAATCTGATATAGAGGAATTGGCCAAAGTAACAGAAGAGTAAGTGGGAAAATTTTCATTCATTTATTCGTTTGTTTCTCCACCAAATAACAATGGATTGGCACTTAAATTTTTTTTTCCCCTAGCCAGTATTCCTGCTATTGCTATGATACACACTTTTGGTGCCCATCAATTATGCATTGGCCTTTTCTGTATTCAGCATGTCTGGAAGGGATATCAGGGATGTGTGTCAACAAGCTGAACGGTCATGGGCATCAAAGGTAATCTCTTGTAAGTTCTATAATTTTCAAATGGGATTATTTACAAGCATCTCTTTTTATGGCCTTGGTAGATTATTCGAGGACAAGCAGATAAATATGGAGAGCAAGGGTATCTACCACCTTTGGCAGAATATATTGAAAGTGCTATGAATCGGCGAAGGGCTCTACTTAGCATTGCAGAGCAAAGAAGTCCAGGTTTTAATCCCCGCAGAAGTGGAGGCCAATTAGATTTATATTAGAGTAGGTTAAGACTTAAGGTACTATGGAAATAGATATACGCAAATCTGCAGGCAAGTTGGTTTCAATTGAATGCGGACATATAGCAAAGATGATGGTATTTATTCATTTCGGGACTGAGCGAACGCAATCCTAGAGGCAATTCTCTTTGCCTTTGCATATATTTGTAGTCAAATTGTGAGCTACTAAATGGGTATGGGAAATGGATAGACATGGATTGTATTTTAACAAGTTTTACTTTCACAAGTAAACACAATTTCATTAGTGTGTGTTGGTTTTTCTGTTCCCTGTTGCTTCGACACTGTATTAATGAAATCTTCCTCATTCAGGGAGCATAACATAACAACACAATATGAAGGTTATACGTTGATTCCAGGACAGTTATATAATAATTACAGAAAAGGAAGGAGAGAAATAGGATGTCACTTAAAACCTTCAAAGGCTGAAATTACGGTGAAGCAAACTCAACAATAAAGCTCCAGTCCTGTAAATAATTTAAAACAAGCGATAACCAGTTAATTAGAAACAAAATCAGACAACGTTTTAAATAGGAGGGGCAGAGATTTACCTTTGCCTGGCAGAGATGGGTGATTCATCTTCGTGTTCGGTTGGCTTCCTCTTTCTACTCGGCACCTTCCCTTCTACAATGGATGCAATATGCAAGTGAGCACCCAGCAGCATACGAGTCAAATCATTCTCTACTTCCATCCTCCTCTTCTCCGCCTCCCACCGCAAACTTTCCCTTGCTCTCGTCATCTCCATCTCAGCTACCTCCATTCTCGCCAGCGACTCGGCCAAGACTCGAAAACTCGCCGCTACATCGTCCAGCAGCGGTGAGTCAGAGGCAGTTGCAACCAGGTTTCCACTGCTGGTGCCGGGCGCTGCCATCAGAATGTCTTCTTCCAACGTCCACCATTCGTCAGGCTTTTTGTTTTTTCTTTTTAGAGGCCCATCGGGCCTAGCCCGTGAAAAAGGAATGTCTGGACCTAAATCTTAATTAAGTTTTTAATTACAGAGTGTGCGATGGCTGCGATAAAAATAATTGATGACTAGGAAATGAAGAAGAAGAGAGTAGGCCGTGGAATAATAAGCCATACACCGTCATCATCTCTTTCTATATCGAGCATCCGAAAAGCTTGGAATCCAAAATCAGTAATGGCATCGCGGGACAAGAAAGCAGCCAAACCTTCCAGCAGTCGCGCTGGCGGTATCCGCACTCTCTCCGATCTCAATCGTCGCACCGGTCCCGACTCGGACAGCGACGATGATGCTCCTCAGGAGTACTACACCGGTGGCGAAAAGAGGTCTCTATTTTCCTTTTTTATTATTTCTTTCTTATGAATTACCTGTTTTATTTCCCTTGACTATTTTGATTTGATATTTGGGCTTAGGGTAATACTATGTATTAAACCATTAGATATGATTTTGATTGTATTTGAGGAGGACAGTCATGTTAATTTACTTTACAACTGTTTCCAAACCAAATTAAATTAATAATTAAGCTTTTTGCAGTTTAATTTTCAATTTTCAACATTCCTACGTGTTGTTTAATTAGTTTGAGAGCTGCTTTCAGCGATAATTCTTGGGTATCTCTGGATTATATATGGCATATTCTCTTATCAGTGGACAGACATGAAAGTTATGTGTTTTTCAACAATTGGATTACGAAAATATAGAGTTTTGGGTCTCAGGCTTCACCAATCTGAGTAATACCTCTGCTTCATGTAGCTCTCTTTGCAAATGCATGGATTTCAGATTACAGGCAGGGCCATTAACGTCTATGTATAGATGCTGGAGGGGGATAGTGCTTTAGCATTTAGCATTCATATCATATTCTGTTATAGCATAATCGCACTACTGAATATGTAGACAATTCTTTGTTACTTTGCACGATGGGTTTCTATTCTTTTTCTTTTATCCATATTCTACCAGCTACATTTCTTTGATTTCATCAACTGGACAATTCTTTCATGTGTTCAATCTTCTTTCGAAGCTGAACCATCATTGGCTTATAATTAATTGCAGTGGCATGCTTGTTCAAGATCCTTCAAAGGGTAATGATGTGGATGCAATTTTCAATCAAGCTAGGCAACTGGGAGCTGTTGAAGGTCCTCTTGATCACTTACGTCCATCTTCAAGCTCGAGAAGCTTTACTGGAACTGGTAGATTACTCTCAGGGGAAACTGTACCATCTGCTCCTCAGCAACCTGAGGCTGTCATTCACAATATTGTTTTCTGGACCAATGGTTTTACTGTAAATGATGGCCCTTTGAGGAGGTTGGACGACCCTGAAAATGCATCTTTGCTGGAGGTAATAGCATATGGTTCGTTGAGTTTGAGGTAGAAATAAAGGCTTAGTTTCACCAACTGTCTGTGAACTCACAACTAAACTATAGCGTAATCTCTAAATGAAAAATTGTAACATAAAAATAGTTAAACTTACAATTTAGTAACAACAATATCATCCTGTCATTTCAAGCAATTTAAACAGGCTAGAAAGATGACGTAGACACCACATAAGCACAGTGAAAAACATGTGGCACTAAACTCTCTCTTCTTCTCCTCTCCTTCACGCTCTTTCATCTCTCTCTCTCTCTCTCTCCTTAATCAATGCTTCAATCTTTGTAAAATTAAAGAAAAGCTGATCTGGTTAACAGTGGCATCAACAAAAGTCCATCATCACTCTACATCTCATCCTTGAAACAATCCAATGAAGCTAAACGCATCTACAATTGGAAGGATCAACCATCACAGCAAGAACTACCCATCAGAAATTCAAATCACGCACAAATGTCCTCTGCACCAACCAGGAAACAAAACCAGCAAAAAATGGTATGTAGCCACAGAAACCAAGTGCTCCCTCACAGCCTAACGCCTGGCAGTTCGAGACACCACAACATTCCCCTTCTTCAATAAAACCGCTGGGTCTGGAGTCTAAACTCTCATGTTCTCATATATAGATGGTATTAGAAAAGGGAAGGGCACGGAGAAGGAGATGCTGAGTGGCAAGTCAGATGGCTGTAATGGTGGTATATAAGAGAGACTTTGGATTTGCAGGGTGAATTTATCTGGGGAATTTTGTCTTTTCATGAGTACTATTCACTTATAGTCGCCTTCCCCTAAATCACAGCCCTAGCATTTCTGAGTTTCTTCACCACTGCAGCATCATGCACCACTTAGAGGGGAATCCCATGCAGCTTCCCAAAGGATCGACGGCCCTGATTGCTCTCCCTTTCTTGATAAGCTTTCTTTCCTTAATCCAATGTGTCTGGATTGATTTGCAGTACTGCAAAGTAAAGGATTGAGAGCTTGGATTTGGTCCAAGGTGACTAGTTGTTTGGAGGGTCTAAGTGTTTTGGGTGAATGCAAGGTGGATGTCCTTAATTTTTCTTAGATTGAGAATTGTGAAACATCGATTATATTTGTGACAAAGTTAGAGGAGAAGAAGAGGGCACAGATGAAGATGAGAAGAGAGTGGATGGAGAAAACCACGTGCAAGTGGTTATTTGAAGCATACTTGATACACTAAGCTTGAGGTGAGAGAAAAAGTGGCCAGCTGGAGACTACAAGGATGCCAGATCATATTTCTGATTGCTTTCTCATGAGATAGATGGCTGGACAGATTTTTGCTGTTGTTAAGTAAATATTTCTGAACAAGAAAATGTGATTTACATTAGTTGTGAAAGACGCTCTTGAAGCACAAGCACCTTTGTGCCTTAGTTTTTGCCTTAGATCTTAAAAATCAGGTGATATTACAAAGGCACGCGACTTTGCACGCCTTGGCCTTAAGGCAAGGTGCAGTTAAGGCATGTCTTTGTAATATTTTATTTAAATATATTATATAATCTGAGTTATTCATTTTAAGTTTTAAAATAGCTTACTATGTGTTTACCCACACCTAATAATCTCAAGAAAACATAAAAGATAAAAAGAAGAATGAGGATTAGGGCAAAATAAACACAACAGCCGCACATCAAAAGATAAGGAATAGAATTGAAGAAGAAGAAGAGGATTTAAAGGAGAAGAAGAAGATGACTATATTGATCTTAAAAGTCGATGATTGATGACTATAATTATAAATTCATGGAAGATGCTTTAGGAAATGTAGTTCTTAACTATAGTTATCATTTTATGTCTCTTGAACATGTTCTTTTTTGTTCTTTTTTTTAGTAATGTCTCTTAACATGCTAAGTTTATAATTTTATGCATCTGTTGTGCTTTGAGTCTTATTAATTTTATTTTATGATTTTTTTTTTCTGCGGCTTCCTTTTATAAGGCATGTGCTTACCACTAGGCTTCAAGATCCTTTTATGCATTGGTGTCAAGATCCTTTTATGCCTTGGTGTGTCTTTTGCCTTCAACAACTATGATTGTTACTTCTGCTGTCACTTGTTAACAGTACATGAAAATGTTAATCCAGCTTTAAATGAGGCTTCCTGATTTAGCAATTACTCTGATTATCTAGGGAAGAAATTTCAAAATTTGCAGATTCCAAACTACTTTTATTTTTCTATAATTTGATATTCGCATAATAACTGGCAGAACCTACAAACTAGTGATGGGTTGCAGTTGTTCTATTATTAACGTTTTAACCTTTTTCAAATCGTTCATTCTTCTTCAACATAGTGTTAGCGGTGATATTGTGATGGTATTTTGTTACATCTCTGTTACAGAGTATCAGAAAGTCCGAGTGCCCAAAGGAGCTTGAGCCTGCAGATAGAAGGTCCTCAGTCCATGTCAATTTGATTAGAAGGGATGAACAGTGTCCAGTAAGTCTCTCTTATGTCTAACTTACTGCATTGCATTCTTTCCTAAATTATTTATGTGGGCAAGGTCAAATCATTTTTGTTTTGGAGTTTAGTAATTACAGAGAATAGCCATCCAGTCAACATTTGGTCATTGTTCTGTCAGTCATTTATTTATTTTTTCCCATGCAGATGCCTCTTTGTGCTGTTGAACATTCATTTAAAAAACATATATATTATTTGAGCCAACACTCGTTATTTTCTTTTTGTCCAGGAGCCAGAGAAGCAGCGCCATGTTGCATTTCAGGGTGTGGGGAGAACTCTAGGTAGCGGCAGTACTCCCTCAGCAACTGAAGCAACAGTTGATTCAGCTCCTCTTAACACTGCTCCGGCCCCATCCATGGGCCTGGTTGTGGATGAAACATTGCCATCAACTTCAGTTCAGCTTAGGTTGGCAGATGGAACCCGCATGATTGCACACTTCAATTACCACCACACTGTAAATGACATTCGAGCTTTCATTACTGCATCTAGACCGGGAGGTGCACAGGATTATCAGCTGCAGCTGATGGGATTTCCCCCCAAGCTTCTTACCGATTCAACTCAAACAATTGAGCAAGCAGGGCTTGCCAATTCGGTTGTCATTCAGAAATTCTAGCCAAGCTGGAGACAAGGTTTTTTAGTCATTACTCAGCTGCTTGCTTAAGTGAACCAATTCTATAGACTATGGAGCCTAGTTGCCATTTTGGAATATGTTAAAAGAGGATTTGGTGGCTTTTGCTTGGTTATTGGAATTGGTTTTTGTGATTTGAAGTAGATCTTCTGTACAATTTGTTGCTCTGGTTGTATGTACTTTTATTGCTTCCTCTTTTACATTTCTTATTTTCTACTCTGGCATTGAGTTTTGTGCTTTTCTCATAATATTATATAAAGGGTCTGTTTGATATCACTTCTACGTTTGGTTTTTGGTTAACAGTACATCTTGCTAGACAAGTTGATGATACATTTTAGAATCACTTTTCGTGGCTCACTTGTAGCAACAACTTTTTTCTCTTTTCAAGACATCAGTCATAAAAATAAATGCATTATATTGATATCATTTTCTTTGACAAACGAAAATACCAAAAGTAGCATAGACACGAAAGGGAATTGAGGCTGATGGTTGCACTATGCTAATCCCAAATATACCTTTAGCATTTGTCCACTTCACCAGGATTAAGATATATGAGTGGTTGGCCTGGCAATGGACTCCATGTACATTTCCTCTTTACCTAGTAGCCAGACCCAGACTAGCATTTGATTATGGACTATGTAATCCAAGTTAGCTGTGTCGAATCCATCATTACCCAAAATTAAAGCATATGTATGAACGAACATGAATGGAGTTCAAGCCTAACTGTACATGAAAAGATTCCGTTCTATCCCTATGACCAAACACTACATCTGCAATAGTAAGAATTGTTATCTGGCCAAAGGTAACAATAGATTCCCCAGTTAAAATGATGTAGCAGCTATCCCTTCCTCACATAGCATATCATAGCAAGTCTTAAAAGAGGACTAGTAGTCTTGTATTACATGATGATTCTGGGGGTTGCCGCGTAATTATTCGATGGGTGGGCCGCTGAACGGCGCCTGTCACCTTCTAAAACGTTGGTTCCTCTGAGTATTGTTTGTTTTGATCATTGGTGAAACAACTGCAGACAACTATTGCAAATCAAACCACTGCAGCTGGTAGTTTTACCCAAATGTTAGTCCGTGCACCAAAATACTGTTTAGCCAATGACAGGTCACAATATGTAAAAACCTAAACCCACCCATAAACGATCAGACCATGCCAACCATGCCAAAAAGAAGTCGTTTAGACATCAGAAAGAAAAGAGAAAAGACTGCCTAAACGACGGGTGTAAGCTACAGTGGTATCCTAATGGAAATACATAATTTATGAATAAAAATGATTTACATTTGCAGAATTTCCGAGGATCCTTCCTTGCAAGTGGTTGGTGGTTATTTGTTAAGCTTTGCTGTACGTCCGTAGTAGTAGCAAGTGAAGTGAGTGGGGATTCCCTTCAAAGACACAAAGCATCATCATCATCATGTTTATTTTATGTTATGTTAATGTAGAAGTTGAGGTTGCAATCTGGCCACGAGCATGTATCATCTGCTTGTAATAATATTGTGTTTGATTGGACGACGAAAAGCTTATCTTGTCGGCCAAAAGAAATCACTAAAAAAAACAAAAAAAACAATTCCACAGGCCTCCCATTCTCCTCCCCTAAAACCAAAAACCCTATACTACTGTGTGTGCTACCGACGCCCGAACGCCTAAATAGCATCTGAACTTAGTCCAAAAAGTTATTTTGAGTATGAAAGTTTTTTTTTAAAATACTAAATTAGACCATTAAATTGCTCGAAACTGCAAACTTAGATCTAATTGATACTGGAGCTTAACGAAGATGTTAACCAAGATAGAGAAAATAATAAAAAAATTAAAAATTAGAAATTAAAATAGACTCGATTTGATATTTTTAGCTTTTCTTTGCTCTTTTCCTTTCCTATCTACCCTATTCTTCCCTGCATTTTTCCCTTGTCTTTGTCCCACAGGAGCAAGCTCTAAGTTCTCTCTTCGTTTCAAGCCTCAGATTTGGACTCTCTATCACCCTCGAATTATTCGGAGGGCTAGGGAAAAGGCACGAGGCTACCTCTGCCTCCTCCATGCTTTAGATGAACGTAACGGTCATCGAGTAAGTTGATAGCAGCTTAGGCTTGATCACAAGAGTAACAGAGGTGATAAAGTTGTACAACAGGATTGGGAGAATTTCAACATACTCTATTTCTCTTGAAACCCCAATTACAGGCCCGTATGCCCACTATAGCGGCATCCGCATCAACCAGTTTGATGCGAGTTGATCAAGTTGGTGAGCTTGTAGTTGAGGGAGGCAATTTAGGCTTGTAGCTGCATTGCAGCATATCAAAAGGGATGAAGGTTCGAAACTCTGAGATGTTGGTTTCGAAGGTTGAGGAATGGATGAGTTTTAGTTTGAACCATAGCTGGTCGCTGTCGAGTTGTATCGTATTCAGAGAATTCTATGGGAAAGGCTTAATTTATAAGTAGGCCTAAGATGGACACGTCCGGTATGACTCATGAAGGCTAAGAATAGAAAGTATATGTTTATGTGTTTTTCTAGTTTATTTCAAGTCATCAAATGAATTGATGCGTTTATGTGTTTTAAAAATTTAAATGTAAGGATCAATTACCATTCTACAAGGAGTTGGATGTTGTTGGCAACTCACTCTTAGATGTTATTGGATGCTGTTGTTACTAGCTCACTTGTGGAGATGTATGCTAAATTTAGATTATAAAGTTTTGGAAAAACCAAACCGGATAGAGCAGGATTACAATTAAAATAACTGAAACAATAATATTTTGAAAACAAATTGAATATGAAAAACTCAAATAAATCAAGATAAGAATAGAAAATTTTTATTATGAAAAATATAGAAGTTACAATCTCTCTCTATAATATGAGAATAATAACACCCTCTTGAAATAGAAAAAAGCACACTATTTTTCCTTATACAAGAAGCTCTTTATAATTTTTGGTGGTTGGAACTTTTGTACTTGAGGCCTTTTATATGAATTCTGAAATTACATATTACAGCTTACAAAATGCATGCGATAACTATTCTTTCAACATTTGCTACATCGAATTCCATGCAACAAATTTAGACCTTTTTTCTCTTTTTATCAAATTTGATTGTTGTTCATATTTGATAATCTCTCATGTGAAGATTTGATTGAAAATCGGTCACATTTTTACATCATGTTTTTATCTTGTATTTGGATGTTACTTATATCTTTGTCAAGCCACAAGAGGATCAGAACACTAAATAAATTTATTATTATTGATTGTATTTATTATAAAATCGCTTTAGTATGAATTTTTTGCATATCAACTATTCCTTCTTTCACTTTTTCATGAACAAATTAATACCAAACTCAAATGTGTTTTTTTGAATGAAAGGCTAGATTTTTTGCAATATGTGAGGTACTCTGATTGTCACTTAATAAAGAAATTTTCTCTTGTTTGTGACCTGGTTCTTTTAATACCGTCTTCAATCACATTACTTTTTTAATGGTTTATGCAGCTTCCATCTATTCTGCTTATATTGTTGATATAGTCACAACTGACTATTTTTTTAAAGCCCCACTTAAAATTTCGCCAGTAAGTGTAAATACATAACTTGGGCTAAATTCGTTTATATAAATCACTTATATAATCTAAGTCAATATGTACTTTGAAAATAAAATTTTGATCCTTCATAACACAAATCAACATTTGAAGTCACCTTAATGTACCTTAAAATCCTTTTGCAACTATCTAGTGTTTTCTATATGGATTTGTCATGTACTAACTAATCACTCCTACTACATGTGTAACATCTGGCCTTATATAAATTATAATAAATATTAAACTTTTAATTGTTGATACATACAGTACTCAAGAAATATCTATCCTCTCTACTTCATTGCTAGTAATCATACTAGAGGATAACTTGAAATTAATAGAAAGTGAACTGGCTTACAATCTTGCATGTTGAAGCTCCACAAGATTTCTTCAAAGAATTCTTTTAGAGAAGCTAAGTCTTTCTACTATTTGTTTTGTCTCGATGAATTCACATCCTTAGGATCTTATGTGTTGATCACAAGTCCTTTATTTCAAACTTCTTAGCCAACTGCAACTTTAACTCTTCAGTATGATCTTTTTTGGAGCATACGATCAATATATCATCAACATACAACAAAAAAATAATGAAATCATTTCTAATAAACCTCTTGAAATATGTGCAAAGGTCTGAATTAGTTTGTTGTATCCAAAGCTCGTGATAAAGGAATCAAATCTTTTATACCATCACCCTATTTTAAATCATACAAAGATTTGTTTAACCTACAAACCAAGTTCTCTTTTTCTTGTTCTTCAAATCCTATGAGTTGGAGTATATAAATTTCTTCTATAAGATTTCCATGAAAAAAAGTAATTTTTATATCTAACTGATCTAGATGTAGATCAAATGTAGCACATATGATCAAGACTCTTATAACTGTAGTAAGTCGAACTATAAGGAAAAATATTTCATTAAAGTCAATGCCTTCCTTTTAAGCATACTCTTTTACCGCCTCTCTTCCACGATACTTTACTTCATCATCATTATTACACTTGATTTTGTAAACTTATTAATTTTTCTTCCTTGTGATAATGACCTAAGATTCCAAATTTGATTCTTATGAAGGGCTTTAATTTCTTCTTATATTGCCATTATCTGTTGAGATGCATTTGAGCTATTTATTGCTTCTCAGAGAGTTGACGACTCTTCATACTCTATTAGAAAGCAGTATGCAACATTACTTTCTATAACATAATTAGACTGCTAAGTTGGTGTTTTTCCATCACAAGTTGACCATCAAACTTCTATACCTTCAAACTCAATTAGTTCTCATTTCTCACACTCTCATGTTGTTTTAGAAAATCTTTTTGTTTAGACTTTTTTTCTACTTGTACCACTATAGTCTCTGAATTTTCTATTAAAGTGTCATAATTACCTTTTTCTTGCAACTTGTCTTCTATAAATATCGTATCTCTACTTGATGATAATCTTATGGGCAATGGGTTCCCATGAGTGATACCCCTTGACGCCCTTTACATATCTTAAAAATATGCATTCCTAGATTTTTTATCCAACTTTATATAGTTTCTTAGGCATTGTACATTACGCAAAACTTCAAATATATAAAGGCTTAAGTAATTATTAAGCTTAGCAATCCATATCTCCATCAAAATTTTCAACTCAATTGCATTAATGATGACAGATTGAACATGTAAGAGGTAATGTTGACTGTTTTTGCTCATAATATCTTTGCTAGACCTATAGTTCCCAACATTGCCTTTATTCTCCTTAATAAGGTTATGTTCATTTGCTTTATCACTCTATTTTACTAAGGAATGTATGCCACAGTAAATTGTCTATTGATGTCTTATTGATTGCAAAATTTATTAAATTTTTCACTAGTAGATTCTCCTCCATTACCATCCTAAAATACCTAATCTAATTTCTATATTCAAATTTCACCTATACTTTGAAGACTTTAAACACATTAGTTTTCCTTTTGTTAAGGCGCACTCAACATCTTCTAGAATAGTTATCAATGAAGGACACAAAATACTTTGCTCCTCCTAAGAATAATACTAATGCTTGTCACACATTAGAGTGAACTGTTCTAGAATTAAATGTGTTAAACTTTAAATGATGTTGTTTACTTGTAACAAAATATTCACAAAAGGGTAAGGATAACTTTGTGAAGTTAGGAAGTAATTTCTACTCAGCTAGAATTTTCATTCCTTATTCAGATATATGTCTAAGTTCGCAATGCCACACCACTGCAGATCTTTCATTTGAACTACTTGAAGCAATAAATGCTTTTACTTCCTACATGATTTGTCCTATCAATATATATAAGTTTGCAACTACCTTTTTCATAACCCCATTTTAGAGTTCATCTTACATCTAAGATCATCTAACTATCTTAAAGAAAATAAATTCTTCTTTAAGCCCTCCACAAGCCATACATTTTAAATAGTGTGAATTGTATTGTCATACATCTTTAGCTTAATGGTTTTAATACCATTGATCTTTAAGGTATGATCGTTAACTGTATACATAGATCCTATTGAAATAGGTTCATAATAATAAAATCACTCTCTTTGAGAGGTTATATGCCATGTATCTACTAAGTCAAAGCACCAAGCATCAACAAATTTTATTATGCCTGCATTAATCATCATAATTTCATAACATAGAGCGTGGTCATCATCCAAGGTGCTTGTGACATGTCTTTAAGGACTGGAAATTTGCAAATTCTAACAATCTTTCTTCAGGTGATCTTTTTTACCACTTACACTTGATATTCTTCTGACCTCTTGATTTTGATATATCACAACACTAACTTCTACTGGAGCCATGTTCCATTGATCTCTTTCTTATCACCTTCAAGGCTTCCACTATTGCAAACTTGTCAATCTGTCTTCCTTATTTTTGCGTCATGTTTCTTCCTTTAGAATAATGGTTGCAACATTATTGAAGACTAGATATTTTTGTAAGGATATTATTTGTTAAATTGGTGATGAGTTAATCATACGAATCAGATAAACTTTGAAATAGAAGTTTTAACACATTCATTTGGCTCTATTTATTATATCAATAATATTAAGTTAAGAAAACAAAGTATTCAATGTTTTTACATGCTCTATCACTAAAGTAGGTTTTAATATCTAAAGAGTATAAAGTTTTCTTTTAAGGAAAATTTTAGTGTGTAGTGATTTGGCTTCATATAGTTTAGTGAGATAATCTCATATCTCTTTCACTATTTTCGTTTCTTCTATGCTTGACAAAATTCTATTTGTTAGTGCCAGATGAAGGTTTGAACAACATTTTCATCAATCTTGTTCCACTTATCGACACTTGTGATTCATTGATAGCCTCTATACAATTATCTTTTCTCAATATTACTTTTATCTTCAATTTCTATAGTGAGAAATGATTGTTTTTTAATATCTCATCTCGAACTTTAATATCATTGTTTTTATCATAAATTGCCATAGTGCCCAATTTAAGTAGTAACTGCCGCTGCAACATCGAATAGTATTCAATACAGTAGCCAGTTGCTACAATATTAAATTACAATAGCATTTAATATAGTAAATTAAAATTTATAAATTTTGATTCATGTGCATATCAATATTCATTTTGCCAAAGATATTATTCATCAAAATTCAAAATAGTAATCTTTTTTCAATCTAGCTTTTGCATATCTCCTCGAAAAATTCTTTTTAATACTTTTATGTTTGATGGATCTTCAACTATACTAGGTGTTATGAAAATTAGACTAGATAGAGTAAAATGATAGTTAAAATGACTAAAAAAATAATATTGAAGAAAAATTTAAATACTTGAACATTATGGGAAAAACCTCCTAAATAAATCAAGATAAAAATCATCATGTGTGAAGATATAAAAAAAAAAATTTCACTATAAAATATAATAAGAATTACAACATTTCTCTATAATATAAAAATAATAATAATAATACTCTCTATAGGAGAAAATGTTTTTCTATATTTTTTCTTATATAAGAAACTCTCTATCATTTTGGCGGTTAGATCTTTTGCACTTGAGGCCTTTGTATAGGCTCTCAAAGTACATGTTACAACTTGCAAATGTAAGCTGTAACCATTCTTTCAATATTTGATATATCGAATTTAATGCAACAAATTTAGATTTTTTTTTTCTTTTTAACAATCTTGGGTGCTGCCCAAATTCAGCATTTGTGAAATCTCTATTTCTAAAATCTATCTCCTTTTCTTTTCTTTCTCAATCTAATGGTATGGGTACTCTTTTTTTGTCGTGAGTAGTCTATAGGTGTGAGGATTGTATTGTGACTGACATTTGCGTAAGGTGAGAGATAAGGGACATGTTAATGAGATGGCATGAGGGAAAGGTTTCTATTTTGTTGTTGATAAAAGTTGATGTATGGATTGTATTGATCGTCAATCAAGTGAGAAGAGATGAAAAGCAAAAAAATAGTCAGGATTGTTTTAATTTTTTATTTTGGTCAATATTTTCATTAAGTTCCATTATCGATTAGATTTATGTTTGTGTGATTTTGAGCAATTTAAAAATTTAATTGACTAAAAAAAAATTTAGGTGTAAAATCATTTTTTTAGCTAAGTTGAGAGTCAAATTTCTCAAATAAAAATTATATTAAATGGTGATTTTATCATGCATGCATTTTCCTTCCTTTATTAATTATGGATTATTCCTTTTTGATCCGAGAACCTCATTACTTGGGCGAAAGGAAAAAAAAGAGATGAAGAACAATATATAGGAGTCATGTCAAAGGGAACAACACCCAAATGCCACTAATAAGAGTTTTGAAAGATAAGCTTTAGCTAGTTGCCCGTGCCCAAGGAACAATTCTTTTTCTTTCTTGTTGAGAAGCACGCCTACATTTCAACTGGTGTTTGTGATGCCAAAGCGAATGCCATTGAAGCAACTTAAATGAGATTGGATTACGTGGCGCGCGAACAATTTCATAAAGCAATCATAAAGCCCTACACCATACCCCACTATTCAAAACCTTTTGCTACGTAAAAATGCTTTAACCTAAATCTAGAAGTTGACTACACTTTATTAATCATAAACCATCCTAATTATGTTGTGATTGTCTCAAATCATCAGCTGTTGATAAACTATTACATTGGCCACTAAGTAGTAGTTAAGTTGATGTTAAAGTGGAGATTTCTGTCAACATCATTAGAATCATTTCCATGTTTAACCCACTAATAAACATTCCTTGCCTCCCATTTCCCTGAAAGGAAGCGCACGTTAACAGTGCAACTATAGTACCTTTATAAGCTGTCAACAGATAACATTAATCGCGACTCACAAGTATATTTTATTTTATCATCATCAATTGATCATCTAAGCAAAACCCATTGTTCTTCTTTAGACCCACATCCCAAAATCTTCCAGTCAATCGTTAGATGAAACTGTGGTTTTAGGACTCATCGATTATCATAGATTGTTGTTGAGTCGGCTACAGCAAAAATCTCCAGAATATGATGGTTTCAATCCCCACAGCTTAACTAATGATTATTGTTTTTAAGAATTGAAATATTATCCAAATATAATAAATCATATTCAATCAAACATGACTTAATCCGTTTTGAAGATGCATGAAATCTAAAGGGATGAACGTATCAAAACTGCAAAATCTAATTGTGTAAATCACCAAATTAACCTAATCACGTTCTTCAAAATTAAAGAAAAGAAGTAATATGTGAAAGTAGACAGTCCTTCGCACATAATGTATTGACCAAATCATTACGATACTATATGGGAAAACAAATTGAACAGAAAAGAACTAAAAAACAAAAACACATGAAGACAAAAATATATTAGCAGGAAAATAAACAATCAATAATCTGCTGCAATTTTTTACCCTCGTGTCTCTCAGAACATTAGTGCAAGTGCCACCTGTTGCTAACAACCAACAGCATGAAAGTAACCAGACCACAGAGTCATCAGAATGTCGCAGTCAAGGAACAGCAGGAAAAAAAAAATAAAATAAAATAATAAAAGAAAACCAACAACAACACTGTCCTTTTCAAGAATATCACAATAGGCCAAAACAAATATTATACATGGAGGGCTGTTTTCTCTCACTTTTTACAGTACCCATTAACTGAAACTACAAGTTACTCGCGTTGTAACATTTATCGCTATCTCTACCTCTTAGTAAAGCAGGTTGCTTTCTGTTTTTAATCTATGAGGTGCTCGAGTTGCACTCATACCTCCTTCAAAAAGCGGTGTTTATATAATTAAATTTTAAATAAGTTTATGACATTTTTATTATATTTAAAGAGATAAATAAATCAAATCATCAAGTTTAGATTAATTTAAATTTGATTTAATTATTAATAGAGTTCAAAATTTTAGATTTAAATTTGTTTCATTTATTAAATAAATTGAGCCAAGCCAAATACTATTATATTCAAATATGGTTTAGGAGTCTAATTAAATCTAAAATTTCTTAAAAATATTAATATACTATGATTACCACTAAGTAAAAGACTTATTTCTTTTGCAATTCTAATCTTATATTTATTAACACTAACTCACATAGGAGTTCCCATGAGAGCATCCTAATATTCATGCTTATTTAAAAAATATTTTATATTAATTCCAATTGAATTGATACTTAAATTTAAAAAATTTTATAATTTTAAAAATAATTGTAATAGCAGTGATGAAAGATTCATTGATAGTGTTGTTGGTTTCCTTTTGGTGATTTCTAAAGAATATTTGAAAAGGAAATTAATATATTTTGCTGATTCAACCTTGCATTCATAAGTCAGAGACAAGAAATGATAGGAGAGGTACATGTAGCCTAAATCATTTCCTAACTGGGAGTGTTTTAATTTGAAATGGATTGGCCTCATCTTCTTTTTTAAACGGTGTGTTTCAAACAGGATTATTTTGCGTCCTTGGTGTGGGACAATCAGGAAATAATTGCGATTGCATTGCATACATGATGAATGGGATATTTCACAATGCCTATGTGATAGGATCTAGGCATCCCTGGTTTTGTCCTCATTGTTCTTGGTTTAATGATTTTCAAATCTACCTCAATATAAATTTAATCCCATTAAATTATAACAAACTAAGAATCAGTTACTAAGTAACAGCTGAAATGAATAGATATTATGAATTAGTATCAGCTAAGAGGTTAAGAGGGTTTTTTTTTTTTTTTTTTTTTGTCTTTTACTAATTAAATTTTTTTGTTGAGAATATCATAAAAATATGTTTAGTCACTGAGAAAGAAATTCAATCTTCATTCACACATGCATCATAAAATATGGTTAAACTAGTAATTTCGAACTTGGCATTCTGAGGAAGAACCGTATCCTAAACTTCAAATCCAATCTGTCAAAAAAAAAAAGGTCAAATTCAATGGAAATTCTGGAAGATAATATAATAGTTCATTTTCAATTTTATTTTTTGAATAAAAAATTTAATATTTATTAATTGAATAAAATGATATAAAATAGATATGCAAAACTTTACATGATTACATATTTTTATAATAAATTTTAAGATAAATCAAATATTTAATTTCAAATTTAAATAATAGTTAATTTAATTTACAAAAAAAATTATATATTGACAAAGCATTTGGCTATGCCAATCTTAGAAAAAACGCTATATTCAATGATATATTTTATATTATTATTTGACTTTTTAATTTTTTTATAAGTCAAAAATAGTAAAAATAAAACCATAACAATATTTTTTCTTTTTTTGAAATAATTATTCTTTTTTAGTATTTTGAGATTGTCTTAGATATATTTTATTAGTGGCAAATTTATTGTGTATTTATTTTCTTTATTTTGTAATAAAAAAATTTATTTTATTCTATTTTATTATTTTTTAATATATAATATATTAATAGTTTTAGTAATATATATTTTAGTCTATATCAGTCTAAAATATATATTATATTTAGCATTTTGATAGTTTTAGTAATATATAATAATATATTATTAGACATTATTATCTTCTAAATCTATTTTAACATATTATATATATCTCAGTCTATATCGTATTATAATATCATATCAAATTGATAAAAGGATAAAGTTATTGAAGAAAATTTATAGTGAAAATAGAACTATAATTTTAAAGTTGAATTAATATATTATTGTTAATAGTATTGATGATCAATTTCATATTAATATTTTATATTATAAGATTATTTTTTTATAAATATTATATGATTATTTATAATTATAAATATTTTTCATTATTTTTAAAAATAAAATTTTATGAGTCCAATCTGATGCTCACAAAACTATAAATATGCTTGGATAAATGTTTGTATAACTATATATATCTGAATTTTATTAAAAAAATAAGGTTGATTCTTAATCAAAATAATTAGAAATTATCTTTTAAAACCTGATTATAAAATTAAAAAAGAAAGAAAGCAAAGTTAATTATTTGTTGATTTTCAATTATTTAAAAATAAATAAGTGGCTTAATTATTTATCTATATTGAATTGTGAGCTCATGTCACCATCACCAACGAGCTTGCTTTATTCATTGCCTATTCAATGTTTTCTTTCCTTTTTTGTTTTTTCCGAATGGATTAGGTGTTGCATTACAAATTGTTGTATGTTTTATCAAAGATTTTTGGATTTTTAGTTTCAATCTCCTCTTCTATAGTAGTATAACGAAAAAAAAAATACATTAGATATTCAATGTTTTATTCCATAAATTAACTATTTTTTTTTAGAACAACAGCATTATTCAGATTTAATTTTTCATTATTATCTTTTTGAAATGTTGATATTTAATATTTAAAAATTTGAAAAAAATATAAAAGATTTTTTATATCAAATTAATATATTTAAAAACATTTATGATTTTATATATTAATCATAAAAATTAAAATAAAAAATAAAGTTTTTTAATCTTCTGGAGTCCTAAATATATGAGGAGAATACTAATTCGGGCGGTTCAATTCTGCATTTTCTATAAATTTGGACATTAACAATATTTTTTGAAAAGTAACAATAAAAAAGAAAAATAGAATAGAAGAGCGAGGGAGAGGGAGAGGGAAAGGAAAACCCTTTACATTACATCATGCAACCTGTTGATAGAAAAGACGTAAAGTTAATGAGAAAAGCTTAAAATAGGTTGAGAAGGGCATAGACTCACAGTGCTTGTCTATATACCCTTCTCCCCACTCTCCTCCACCGCCACCGTCTTATATACTATCATCATCTTCTTCACTCATAAGCACTGCCAGTGACGTCTCTTTCCTTTTTCCCTTTGCTTTGCTTTTATTCTTGTGCTTTTGTGACTGATTCGCGTCCTATATTATATGCCTTTCTCCCTCTCTAACCCTAACCCTTTGAGCCATGTCACTTACAGATGTTACATTTGACCCTTCTGTTTTTAAACCCATATCAGAGAATTTTCATTTATTATTTCCTGCACAAAATTCAATTATACATTTCCAATTTTTAAATTCAGCAAATTTCACTTTGCAGTTCTGTATAATTAGCAAGTCCTTTCAAAATATAGCATTTTAATTAGCATATATTGATTTCCATTCTCCTTATGCTAAGAAACTTTCCTTAAAAAAAAATAGCATAAATTGATTTTATCTTGTATATATTTTAACTGGCTCTAGTTACATTTCACAAGCTTTTCTTATATTAACTGGGAAAAAAAAAGGTATTGGACAAATGAAATAAAGTAATATTATAAAGTGATAAGAAAGTGTATTCATCCCTCGTTATTTGAGTTTGACTATGCTAAAAAATTATGGTAAGAGATCAACGTTTTTAGAATAAAATCAAATTGTTAAAATTAGAAATTGAATTAAATCAATTTAACATATACCTATATTGTTTTATGAAAAGATTTAAAAATTATATTATTTCACTCAACGTTTAAATATTAAAAAATAGTTTTTCATTGCTTTGTCATATTATACTTTTTTCCAATTTTTTAAATGTTATTTTTATATTTTTTAAAAAATAATATACTTAACCGAATTAGCTAACCCAATTAAATCGAAAATCGATATGACTGATTAGTTTAGTTTTTAATTCGATTTAAAAAACATTGAATAAGATAATTTCTCAAGTTAAACTTTGGTGTAGACAAATTTATTTAAAATTTAAAGAGACAATATTGTACAAATTTTTTTAAAAAAAAATCTAGTAGCAATCTTTTTATTATTTTTTTATTTAATTGATTCATATTATTTTTAATTGGTAATTTATTATGAAAAATAAAATATAGTATTTAAATATGAGCCAGTTACCTAATATAATACAACATGTAATTTTTAAAATTAAAATTAAGAGTTGGTTATAAATCAGTCAAATAAGGAATGGTAGAGAAATATATTCATAAAAACGAACTTTATTAGTGTTATATATTTATTTTTCATAAATCAAAATTATAAAACATTTTTAGTAAGTACAAGAAAGTAAATAGACTAAACCAGGTCTAAAAGAAAACTAAAAAGGCAGCTGAAAGATAGTGAAATAGTAACTCTTTCACATAATGTATCTCATTATGTTCATGAATCATGTATAATTCAACTGGCATATTGTGCAAAGGTGTAACATAGTTGGAATTTTTATTTTTATTTCTAAACATACATTGTGGTTGTGGGGCTAACTGAAAAAGATTGCGAATCTCAAATCTCGACATATATCATTGTCATTTTATATATTTGATTTTGTTAATAATTAAAAAACGAAAATCATTTGATAGAAATTATAAAATATGAACTATCAATCTGAATTACATGATATTAAACTATCTAATGATTTGTGTGTGTGTGTGTGTGTGTATATATATATATATATTCATATTCACGAACATAAGATTGATATTAAGTGCTATGTAGTAAATAAGCGAGAGTCTGATTTTTAGTTCTTAGTTTGTTAATTATAGTTTTAATGGTAGGGTTTAGAGTATACAGTATCATTCTTATCCTCATATATATATATATATATATATATATGATTAGATAGAACAGACCCACAGAATGACTAAGAGAATCATACTGTATACTACGAGAAACATAATGCTGCTATAAAATGACTAAGTAGTTAACTTATGAATTATGATTCCACTGAAAAAAGGCCAGAAAGTACCAACAAACGTCGCTATATGTTAAAAAAAAATATGTAAATAATTTTTTTAAAAGAGAAATGAAATAAATTTTCATTGCTCATGGGAATAAATAATACATCTACTGCCACTAATTTTTCTTAAGAAAAGTGTCTACACAATTAAATCGCAATTTATTTATTTTCCTGTTGATTGCTTTGGATATGAATTTTTAGAGTTAGATGTCAGAATATATATACACACACAAATGTCAGAATATATACGCGCGCGCGCACACACATATATATATATATATATATATATATATATATATATATATATATATTCTTCAATTGGTTAAAACTCGGTAAATAGAACTTACCAACTTAAACATATGAAACAATTTCTTTAATAACATATTACTTATGCAAAAAGTTTATATAAGTGTGACGTATACATATCTAAATTGTGTTGAAGATAAACAAAATCATTCAAATCAAATAACACATAATTTTCAATTAAAGGCTAAAGTATTCATTCATTATTTAATTACTCACAGTAATTAAACACTACAATGGAGCCTACCAAAAGCACCATTATGATAATCAAGTTCAATTTGATTATTATAACTATCCTGTCAAACCTTGTAATTTCATGTACCTCCCAAAAAACATCATTTACCCCCAAAATATATTTGTAATGTTTTATATAATAAAATTTTATAGAAAAATAGTTAGACTTAACAAAAGAAGTAGATCAATTTTATCGGAAATTAAAGTTACTCTTAGCTTCAGATTGTCTTGCACTTTTTTGTGACTCTCTTAGAACTTGGAAACACTTTATAATTATCTTGAATTTTATGTGACTGCCCGTGAGTTACAATTTGTTGTTGTGACTACCTTGAACATTATTGTAATTGCATTAGAGTTGTAGATGGTTTCTTATATACAAACTTACTTTCCTTGTATACAAGCCTATAATCAAGCCTATAATCAAGCATATAATTAAACTTATAATCAAGCCTATAATCAAGTCTATAATTATGATAATTACTACAATTAGAAGATAAACACTAAATAAGAAATTTACAGTACAAGACATAAAAACATCCATATGATTAACAGCTCCCCTCAAGCGAAGCATCGGATGACCATAGGCGAAACTGGCGCAAATGTGATGACAAAAGAATCTAGCCTAACGGTTTTGTTAATATATTCATAATTTGATCCAAACTTTTAGTAAACTGAATTTGGACAATACCTTGTCGTATTTGATCTCGAACAAAGTGGTAATCAATCTCGACATGCTTTATTCGAGCATAAAAGACCAGATTTGAAGTGAGGTAAATGACACTCACATTGTCACACCACAAAGTGGCAGGTTACAAAGGAAGATAACCAATTTCTCGAAGCAGTGTACTTAACCACATAAGTTTTGCAGTAGCATTAGCTAACGCTTTATATTCACTCTCAGTACTTGATCTAGCAACAATGGGTTGTTTCTTACTAGACCAAGTAATGAGATTTCCACCAAAATACACTAAATACCCACCAGTGGAACGACGATCATCGGGACAGCCCGCCCAGTCACTATCCGAATAGCACTGAATGGACAGAGCAGTGGACGAACGAAGCCAAAGTCCACTATGTGAAGTGCCTTGTAAATAACGCAGCAACCGTTTACAAGCCTGCCAATGGACGTCAGTCGCACAATGTAAAAATTGAGCCAACTTGTTGACGACAAATGCAATATCCGACCGTGTGAGAGTGAGATACTGAAATGCCCCAACCACTTGGCGACACTCCTGAGATGAAGGCAACAACTTTCCCATTGATCTGCTTAAATTAGGAGTAGTAGCCATTGGTGTGCGATAAGGTTTGGAATCCAACATTTGTGTCGCTTGAAGTATTTCAGCAATATATTTACTTTGAGAGAGAATAAAGCCATCAGTCAGTCGAGTTATTTCAATACCAAGGAAGTAATGAATGTCGCCAAGATCACGAACAGGAAAGGTAGCGGCCAATGTGGCAACAAACCATTCAATGAGAGAAGAATATGAACTTGTAACAAGAATATCGTCAACATAAACAAGCACAAACAACTTGTTAGGTCCTTTAGTGTAAACAAATAAAGAATGATCTGCTTCAGTTTGCCGAAATTGAGCAGAGGCCATAAAAGCTTTGAGTATCTCAAACCAGGCACGCGGAGCTTGCTTTAGGCCATAAAGTGATTTCTGAAGTTTACAAACATGATGAGGTCGTCGTGGATCAACAAAACCCTTCGGCTGCTCCATGTATAATTTTGTATCCAAGAAACCATGGAGAAAGGCATTGGATATATCTAACTGTCATGTCTCTCATTGAAGCGAAATAGCAAGAGACAAGATGAGACGGACTGTGGTGAATTTAACAACTGAGGAAAACGTCTCTGTATAGTCAATGCTCGATTGTTGTGTAAACCC
>CATIWR010158222.1:0-17088 GCA_949677035.1 Omphalea diandra | reverse complement strand
TATATATATATATATATATATATATATATATATATATATATATATATATATATATATAATCTCTACTAACATTTTGATTTAAAAAAATAGTACGGTTCAATTATGGTATTTTACGGTTTACAGTTCCAAGTCGGTCTAATTTGAGAATTTAAGTTTTATGCTCACTCCTACTTAGCTCAACTTCATCACTTTTATTATTTATATTTTTTTCGCAATCATAAAACAACAATATAATTTAGTATAAGCTTAAATATCATAACGCGACTTAAATCATTACTATCTTAGTTTTATTCAAGAAGTACCAACTTGCTTTGAGTGTAAGTCAAACGGTTTCCAAATAATTCAAAAGCACTAATTTAAACTTTTATATGTGAAATTTGAAACCTAACTTAATGCAGTGTGGTACTTAAGCAAGATATACATATATATAGTACACACGAAGAATCAACACTCTTACTAAACCACTTAAACTAAATCTTAAAAATTAACCTTAAATGTGAATAATACAGTTTAAATAACACTTAAAAAAACTACTTGAGAACTTATGAGGTACTTCTGTAGCACTTTTTTAAAGTCATACAACTTCTTCTTAACAGACATGACGTCCTAATAGCCAAATAATGGTCATAAATAACTAGCCACACAATCGAATAGCTTGACATGGTCTAGTAGCTTTCCTTGTATAGCAAAATGCTCCAGTTGATCGTGCCAGATAGCTTTAAGACATGTACAATCTCTTCGGCCGATTCTTGAAATATTATGACATGAGAATACGGCACACCTGCCTGCCACAAGTGTGGCCAGCTTCAACACAATAATCATGTTCACTCTCCAAGACAAGTGTGTCTAGGTGTAGATCCAATTTCTTTTAGCTTATCTTTGTCCATGGCAGCACGGCGTGTTGACCTCAACATGGTGTATCCATGTCTGCATCAATTTGGCTTATTCTTTGAGCCTTCCAAAACCCTTTTCAAGTTTGCAGTCTTAGAGGATCTTCACTTTAGGTTATGAGGGCTAAATGTGGAAATCTAAAAGTTTACTTAAAGACTTGAAATGATTCAAATATGTTTAGTTCTTGAACTTCTATGAATTTGAAAATTCAGAAAAGAATAAAAAATTCAGAAGAGTACTTTGATTACTTTGATTTTAATTCGTTCTAACTAAATCAATTATCTTTTAGTTTCAATCGATTTTTAGATTCAAATCAAATATCAAATTTATTTATCATCCATACTAAATCTAACAATTATCTTTTAATAAAATCCCCAAAAAATTTAAAATTCTCTAAAAATTAAAAGAAATTTTTATTAAAAGGTAAATAATAATAAAATAATCAAAATCCCCAAAAAATAAAATTGTCCAAATGTAGAAAGAACTTTTTATAAATAGTAAACAACAAGATGACTTTGAAATTTGAGGCATGAGAAATATAATAATCATATAATTGGAATCTATTGTTGACAAAAGAGTAACCATCATTTAATAATTCTACTAAATTAAGAAAAAAGTGTGTTTAACATATTTAGAGTGAATTTTTGCCTTTCTTCCAATAAAGTGCATTAAAAACAATATTTTTTTTCTCATTAAAGAGCCTAATCAGTCTTGAACGACATAAATTAATTACTTTCTTATAATCTTTATTAATGACTTTAAATTCATTAATAATTGAAATTGATACTTTAGTCTAGTAATAAATTTGAGATTAAGAGTAGATATAAAATTCAAATATCACTATTTTCTTTTCTCAACACTTGAGAAAAAAAATTTGTTAATATTTGATGGGTGATTGACTCAGTCATAACACTTAATCATATATGGTTAAAAAATAAAATAAATTTTAAATATATTTGGCTTTTATAAAAACACATCCAATCACCTGAATTTTTGTTTACGTTGGAGGAGATATTTTTTTTATAGAATATCTGTTCGGGCTCAATATCTTATGGCAGGCAAAAAAAAGAAAAAAAAGGTAAAAAAAGAAATTTCTAATTGAACATAATAGCTCTTAACTATTTTAGGTGAATGCTATAATGCAGTAAATAATATTGTATTATTTATCTACATAATTATAAAATAAATAAAAATTATATTATATAATTTCAAATTTCAAATAATATTTATTTATGCATTGTTAGCTATTGAGAGAGATGGTGAATATGAGAAAAGAATGGGAGAGCCGGACACCGTTAGCTATAGAAATTGTGAGAGTCAAAAGTCTCTTAGAAATCAAGCTTAGCTAAGGAGGCTTTAATTTTGCTTATGTCTTCATGATGGATTCTCAACCTTTGAGCTGTGTCTGCATTATTTGCTGGCATCATGGAACCGTAAATAGGATGAGTCTGATTAGATATCTTGGGAAATGGTCGAAGAAATATGAAATGTTTCCGTAGGCAAATCCATGCCCTGAAGGCTTCATCAATATTGGGTTTGAACGCTTGTGATTGGGTTCCTAAATTTGAAAAAATTGTTAGATGTCCCGGACTAATGCTGGATGAAAACTTTATCTGCCCTGGCTTTGCATCTAGAGTTCCATAAAGAGCTGTTAATTGAAGAATTGGTTGGTACTCTAGTTTCAAAAGCCAAATTTTGTTGTTCTGTGGCAAATGTGATTGAGAAATTGAATACAAGCTAAAGGTGAACAGAATTAAGACCTTTCACCTTTTCAATGGCTAACCATGCCTGGATCTCTGCTGTTGAAAGAGATGGTCCAGGTCACGTGGAAGGGAGTAGGCTAGTAGGGTATCGGTAGGCTGGGTAGCAGCAAAGAAGATCAGAGTCCATCTTATCATTTTGAGCTTCCATTGTCTTCTGGTGGAAATTGGAAGTTTATTGAATTGGACTAAGAAAATAAGATAAACGCGATAGCTGTTCAATACAAATTTTCATCTTACATAACATGCTCTCCGTTATTTTCAACACCAGAATAAAGTGTCAAATCAGCTTCTGTGCAACTCCTAATCAGCCAAATTATTCAGTTACCAATATGAGAATGAAGTTTTCAGTGTGGAATACATGGTGGAAAATAGATTCCTCTGCTGAGATTAGTCCATAAGCAAATATAAGGAACAAATGGAATTCAACAAGATAACTTTTATATTATAAGGAACAAACGGAATACAACAAGATAACTTTTATATACAAACCACGTTTTAGTAAATTTTTTGTACATGTCAATTGCTGCTTTTCCTTGTCAGGGACACAAGCAAAGCAATTGGGTGACCATGAATTGTTAATCAAACATCCCTTACCTTAAGCCTGATTTCTGTAAATGAACTGGGTAAATTACTTGGGGTTAACGGAACAGAACTGAACTTGTGAACCGAGACCTTGAAAAATGGGAAAAATATTATGTAGAGTGCAGCCAAAATAAGCGGTGCAGCAACAAGCCATCCCAACAACTGTAAAACCATTGCATTGTTACCAACAAACAAGTTCATTAGATGCCATCAAGATGGTAATTAAAATACCAAAATGTCTCAAATTAGGATAGTTGTTATTTAGGCTCTTTGATGATGTTAAGACATTTTGTAGAGTATCATGTAGGTAGGATGCAGGAAAACTGACCCAACCCGAATTCCCAAAACAAAAAGTCAATGAAATTGAACGGAAAAAATCTGAACTGAACTGAACCAATTGAGTATGCAAGTGCAGAAAAGCTGCAATTCTTAACTATATCTGACCAAAATCCTAGACTCGACCAAAATGGAATAGAATTGAACTGAAAATAACCAACAAAATCGAAATATATCAAATATATTTCATAATTATATACATTTTTACAACTTTATTATATATATATATATATATATATATCATAAACTTTAAAATATATAACTTTTAAATATATAAATTTTATATCATTTTTTCATATATTATTTCATAATGTATAATTCAATATAATATATACAATATACAGTCCGGTTTGGTTTGGGAATATTTAGAACCAGTTCCAGTTCAATTTTCTTGGGAAACCGAACTATGCTCACCCCTATTGTCATGCCCGCCCCTACTGTCATGCCTTTAGGTAGTTTAGCAAGCTAGAGTAACTGAGAAAGAAGCCTTGTTTATATTTCAGTGTAATATTTTGGCGTCTCTACATCGACATTTATTGTATGGTCAGTATTTGTTATCTTTCAGTTACACCTTATTCAATGTGAGACATGGTATCACAATGAAAATTGAGATCTGGAAACAACAGAAGCACGTTAGGAACAGAGTTTAATTTACTTGTTTCAAGAAAGAGGAATAAGAGGACCATTCAAGAAGCAGAGCTTCTAAGACTGCTATTCTCTTATTTTTCCTATGGATCTAGTCTCCTCATTCTTTTTCTGAATCTGAAATATTTTAACATCCAATGCATTCTTCTGGTGAATATGAATTTTAATTGGATAGCACATTCCTTCCTCAATTTCTAGCAGGAAAATGTTGAAGATGCATTTGATCTGCAACCTCATCCAAGTAACAAATTCCGTAGTATCTTCATACGCACAGTAAAATTTTGTATATACTTGTTATTCTGTATGCCATCAAGGTTTTAAAAAATCTAAGATCAATCTTCTAATGCTCAAAATCCATCTTTTCCACAATCATTTAATCCAAGGCAGTCATATAATTTCTTCAACCAAAACTTATACGCCAATTTCACAAACAAAAATCTTTTCTATATTACTCAATTAAGATAAGCTCCACCCCATCAGAATGTGGAACTCCTAAAATATGAGTTAGTTTATAAGACATTCTGTTGTTACAACTGTTGTTCCAGATGAAGAGGAAGAATGGGAAGGCACAGCCTATATGTAGGGGGAATTCACAGGAATATATAGAATGGGAAGAATATGTTGAAACAGAAAATGCTGCTGCTGAAGAAGAGGAAGAATCGGATAAAGCATCTAGTCAATAAGATAAAGTACTCTCAAACCGAATAGCTAAGCTTACTAGTTTACTATCTTAATTCACTACTACAACCATCATAACCAGTTTATAAGACATTTTTTATAACCATTAATGTGAACATCAAAACCCAGTTTTCCAATCAAATGAACAGCTATTTTATGATGGCATCTTCAACCACCAACTAACTCATGGGATTAGCATAATTAGTGAATGGTTGTTCTTGTAAATTATGCTCTTGGGACATGGACCACATCAAAAAATATCCAGAATTATTTATATACCAGCCTGCTCTAGCAATGCAAGTCAACAGCTATACCAAAGGGAAGGTGAAATAGGATACATACTAAAGTCTAAGATCACAGACTCACTGGAATTGCACGAATGGAAATAAGCAATATCAAGCTGCTGATAGCTAAACAAATCAGACCTGGACCATGCTAGTTATCTCAAGCTTAAGCTGAACAAGACAACTATCAGACTTTCAATCCACTGTTTATCCACACAACTGGATATGGATTATTTATTCCATTAAGAATAATGAATACCTTGTTTCTCAATCAAGAATCCTTAGGATCACTATGTGGCAGAATGCAGAGGACCAACTCCGCTTCAACCAAGAGATATAAGGCACTTCAACTCAAATGAACTAAACCTACTGACCAAACTAATTGGGGCTATTTAGGAGCTTCATAAGCATTGCCCAAAGAACAAAAGAAATAGATCTTATGCCTAACTGCCACTGCCACCAAATAGTTCCTAAAAAGTCAAATACTTACTTTTAACACTATTTCTTCTAACTTATAATTTCATCTTCCTGTTTTGAATTATTGTTTTGTTTCTTGATCCTAAGATGCTTACACAAAATGGTTCCACAATAACAATACTTTTGATATATGGTGATATAAAAAGCAAGATCACAATGCCAATGAGGGGGCTCTGTTACAAGTGGTTTAGGCAAGGAAGATGAGGAAGAGAATTGTTGAATTACAATTAATAAATATGCATAAATAAGAAACTGAAAGTGAGTTGAACATGAATGTCTCAACTTGGCTACCTACCGCATGAGCAATACTTAATAAGACTTCATGTGAAGCTTGGCCTGTCAAAACTTTCTTCAAAGCATCAGCTGTCAATGCAAAGTGAGGTCCACCAGAGATGACTTCACCAAAGCGCAGGAAGGGTACCACAAGACTTGAAGGTAAAAATTGATTAAAAAATCAATATAGCAAGAATTTGAGTGTGCATGAGGTGCTAAAATTCTTGTATTTGGGAAAATTAAAAACCAAGGCATCATTATATCCGCATACATATAAGCTCTGGAATGCATCGGAAAAACCAAGAACCAAGCATCAGCCAAAATTATTAAACACCTCATGCAAAATCATAACAAATTGGAAAAATTTAAAGGAAATGAAGCCATAACAGCATCATATTTTTCCAAAAGGTCACATAATCTTGCAAATGAAAAATTGAAAACTTTTCCTCTGTGTCATTAATTTATCAATTATAAAAATAGATGCAATGCAATGATCTAGAAAGAAGAAAATACCTCAATTCTATGGGAGTTGCAACAAAATTAGCTAACATTACAGTTGGAGCATGGCACAGAGACCTAAGCAACGTAATAGCCAGTCCGCATAACAGAACAGTGACCCCTGAGAATGAGAACATAAGCTGCTTCAAGCAATTGTAGTTGAATTTAATAGGTCTTATCTCCTCTAAACATTAAAAAATTCATAGCAAAACCTAAAGTAATTGCAGGGCAGCATGTATCTATTAGTATTGGCCAATTTACACAACCACTTGTCAACTCCAACAGACAATTAACAAAAAGCACCCAAAATCCTAGTGCACAGAAGAACTCCCAAGAAAATCTATGATATAAATTAAATTTAACTATTACTCAAACGTCTTTCACGATGTTCAGTTTATGCATTACAATTTGCCATGGCATATATAATTTGTGATTTCATAATACACAATTGCATCATATTTGGTTTATTATAAATTATCTTGACTGGCATAAAGTACAAATATTAAGCTGTCATTTTCCCTGGAACTATATTACTTTCCTCATGTTAATCTAATATTTGATTGTGGGAGCAACTTTTCATCAATAGAAAATTCTGATCATCACCTTCATAGTTCATGTTAGAGCTTACAAAATATGACTTGCATATTATACTGTCCCAATTTTCCAGAACAACCCTTACAGTAGTAACCTCATGCAGGGTAGTTTTGCATAATTGGACATTGTGGGGTTGATTAAATATGAAATCACAACATAGGATAATACAGATTGAGAAAGGACAAAATTCAGATAGGACAGTAGTAGTCGATGGCAATTTCAGCAACAACAAATACAAGGAATCATTGAGTGAGCATGAAGCTGAAAGAAACAAAATCCAAGAGTGGAACAGACACCAATAAACACTCCAATCATGGTAATTTAAAAATAAGTAGTTATCCCACTTGCCAATTTCATGGTAACTACTTCTGAATCCAAAACAGGGACAAGATAAGCCAAAATATATTTTAAATTATGGAAAACTCAACCATACATATTCAACGAACTCAATAAATTACATAAAATGAAATTATCATAACTGAGAGTTTTTAATTTATAATATTGGCAGATCAGGGCTCCATGGAATTTCTACAATTCTGAGCTCATGGAATCATTATTCTTTCTAAATATCATATCTTACCAATCCTGGTCCATCCCCAAATTTGTAGCAGCCATAAACTTATAACTATCCTCAGAGCTTGCACCAACAACATACCTAAAACTATAATCTTTTCCCCCTTGATTAAAAAAAAGAGTGCAATACAGACCCTAGACCTAAATACATACAGTCACTTGCCTTTTTAAGTCTTTAAAGCCTCAAAATAACTGCATGACAAACCCTTTCCTTTTAAGCTGTACTGATCAGCTAGCTATTTGAATTAAATCCCTCTCACCTATTTCAGTCTCCAAAAAGTGAAATTATTTCATAGCATATTACAACAAGGAAGCATGTTCAGGAAGATTGGCTGAAGGTCAAGAAATGTGTAGTAGCTTAATAAGGTTAAAAAAACAGGTAGAATGCCTCATTGCTGCATGTAAAGAAGTACATGGACCAATATTAGCACAAACATGGCCAAGACAATGATCGTTACTAACCGATAAGACAGTTATATATGTTTCTCGTAGCAAAACTGGAAAAGGGAGCACAAGGTAGCAAACAAGTTATCAAACTTCAAAGAGATTACTATTGTGAATTCCCTACCCACAAGCACTGAGAGCCACTGAAATAAAATTCACACAACTATAACAAAAGTCTATCCTTAATATATTTGTATTTTGTAGGGAGTAGTCCAGCAGACATCAGTCCTTGCATTGTTTGAGACCTGTGGTTAGATCTCTTCTTCCACTTCTTTTCATGCTTTTAAGAGACATACCATGCAATCTTTCTTTCTGGAGGATTCATAGCTTCTAATTACCATTGAAGTACTCCTTTAATTTATTAGTTTCTCTTATATTTCTCCCACATTCTTACTCTCAATTCTCCCCCACAGATTGATTTAGCTGTTATGAAAAGGACCAATATAAAGAAAAGTATAATCTTGAGTGGTCATATGAACACAAAGCTTAGTGAAAACTATCTATCACTAACTTAGTTCAGCAAGTAATGGCCAAACCAGTACAAGAATGAGATAAATAAAATTGAAGAATGAAGAATGAGATAAACAAAATTGCGATTAAGAATCCTGGACAAAGGGCTTGATGATTTCATCAAATGTTGAGTTGTAATAACAATGACAAAACAAATGATATAGAACACTAAGCTTTTAGACACTAACTTAGCAGGTCACCATATGTCAACGGTATAAGCAAAAATTTATAATATTGCACGTTGAATCAAGCTGCTCATCAACTCTAACAGAAGAAGTCATCAATCTCAACATGTTCAAGTCTCCTTCCAAACCTAACTAATTTGCCCACATTGATGAATGCATATAGCATTTCCCTCTATCACCAAAGGAAATGCACCATGGATTCCAAAATCATACCCAAAAAAGAGCTCATATTTCTAGAACTTGAAATATATATAGACACATTTTTAAGAACAAATACTTGCAAACAGCTTAAAGCAACTCGTACCACAGATAGGAAATATTCCCATAGTTATTCCAAGAGCTGCAGAGAAAGCCAGTTGCTTCGGCTCTGTACCCCTTTAAAAAAATTCGAAAAACAGCAGACGATGATAAAAGAGCTTGAAACCTAAGCTTATATAAACTACAACCAGAACCCATAACATTAACGATAATAAAAAATCAAACTTGCCAAAACAAATGAAGAGGCAAGATCGAACCTGCTGACGATTTGATAGAGGAGATCCAGGATTTTCTTGTTAAACCATGAATATACTGATCTGATCATCATTTTTACGTCTACAAAAGGAAGCTAATTTCCTCAGAATTGAAATCAATGTTGAATGAATCTTCAAATTTTCACTTCAGTTCGCTTATTAGAGATTCCTTTATTGGGTTCACTAATCTCTGAAGCAATAAAAATTTCAAGAGCATTATTTTATCGTACACGGGAATGAATTTTATTTAGTTGTCATCTGATCTGATGAGATCAGAGGATGTTGAAAAAGCCATGTCTGTGTTCGCAGGTTTACAAGAGACGACAACAGTACAGTCGAGATCAATGTTAGGAAAATGCGATCAGGATAAAATAAAAAATTTAAGCCAGTGATTAAATTGAGATTAATTTTTAAATATTATAAATATATTTTTATTTTATAAATTTTTTAAAATATTTTTATGATATGTTTATAATTTATTGCTTTTAAATTATAAAATTTAATGAATTAAATTTATTAAAGCGATCGAATTAAAAATTAATTAATTAATTAATTCAATGATTTATCAATTTCAAAATATGGATCAATATTATAAGCCAACCAAACTGAACTAATTGAAAAATCAATTCAATTGATTCAAGAATTTAATTAATTGATGAATAGTTTTGTTTTTTATTTAAAAAATTATTAATTATTAATAAATTAATTGGTCAATTTCTTTAATAATTAAATTAATAATTTTCATCTTTTGATTCAATTTTCAATTTAAAAAAATTTCAAGCTAAAGAACCATCCAACCGATTTAAATTGATGCTTAAGATAATCGTAAGCACCCTCAGTCAAGATCCAACTCATAAATCTAGGGACAAATGGTAAATTCAATTTGGCCTACTAAATTTATAACCGATGTCTAAATTGATTTCCCCCCCTTTATTAGAACATAATCACAATTTGGGTTCTAATTGGCTGTTAGGTCGTGTGTGATACACAACACCCAATCGACAAAAATAATTACTTAAAAATAAAATGAAGGCTTGACCACATAAAGAGTATTAAATTTCAAATTTCATTTATTTTGAGAAAAATATTTTCTTTGAATGTTTAGCACACTTAGAAAAATGGATCAACGAAAATATTTTTTACACATTAAAAAATTAATCACTCGTAAAGAAAAGAGAAAATTATTTTTGGATAAACTCATTTGAATAAAAAATAAATCATGCAATTACATATATTTATTATCATTAATCATCTTAACAATTAATATCTATTTGCCAAAAAAAAAATCTACTTATACCTATTATTAAATAATAATTAATATAAATATAAAGTGTTTGTGTATAAATTTTATTATAATTTTATAAATTAAAATTTTAATATTTTTATAACATATTTAAAACATAATATGTTTTTTAAAAAAAATTTATAAATAAATTACTTTCATAAAACAATCATAATATTAAAATTTTTTACAAGTCTATCACAAATTATTAGTTTTAGCAAATGTGAGTGTGTTATTATTATCATCATTAGCGAGACTATCACCTACCAAATTAGTTTGATGGTCCCTAGCCTAAACCCGCAACGACAGAAAGTAATGAAAATGAAACTACACTTTCATCCTTATTTTCAACTACTGAGGATCAAAACCTTATGCTTCTTATCTCTCTATTCTTCTCGTAGTGCGTTTTTTTATCCTTCGCTTCCATCACTTGTTAGACAAGTACTAGGATTTTGAAGAGAAAAATGCTAACCTCATGAAAGCGCAGGACACTTATAAAAGCTCAAAATTGTCAAGTATGTGCCACTGCAGGTTTAATAAATTCTCAAAATAATTACATATCATATTATAATGAGTCCATATATAAAATTTTAATATAATAAGGATATTAAAAATTATATGCAGAACACACAATTTGACAACTAATTCTCATGATAATAATGTTAAAAAAAGGAGGGGGGAAGACCAACCCAGACTTTTATACATTGACGAAATGGATGAGTTTCCTAACTTATGATGGAAACTAGGAACCCAAGGAATGTAATTAATATAATCAATGAAGATCAAATACAGTCATCTCTATTAATAGCCACATAACTGGAAAACATTGATGCCAGTATATTTTGGGTTTGAAAATTTGAACTAAACAATATGTGTATCATCATCGTGACAAAGAAAAACCTTCTTCACGACATTGAGTTCTAATATCTTGCATCAGCTGTTGAAGTAGACTGGGGTTGCTTGTAACTACAGCATCTACACGCTCGAACAACATCCTTTGCATGGAATCAACATCATCAACAGTCCAAGCATACACCTTTTTATTCCTCCTGATGTTATAATAGATGTTTTAAAACAAATAAAAACATGTGTTTACAGTTGCACACCAACTAGCTTTTAAATTTAAACATGGATTTCGTAAAACAATTCATACCTATGCAGGATTCTCACAAGCTTTTCATCAATCAATGGATGGTAAACACCAATCACGCCAGCTCCCTTAATCCTCAATAAATTTGTTCTAACTCTGGTATTAGGATCCAACATAACAATATAACCCACCTGCAGGTAGACTTACTATTAAGTAGCTGTTGCACACTGTAAAAGAACGCAACAAAGTCAACATCAACGTCGTCTGTCCAAATATCTGATAACATTTGGTTTAGTATTCCCAGCATTTAGATAATAGCATGCTAAGGTGACATGAGTTACCAAGTTCTTTTACATTCCGACCTTGCAGCTAAAAGCTCCTAGTACTGCTATATCAACCAAAGAAGGTTTAACTTAGGTAAGAATAGACACCTGAGGATGGTAATTAAGCCCTGTCCCACAGCTTGTAACTGAGCATCCACCAGTGCATTATTACACATACTTCTCTTAATGAAATGAACCAAGCACCCCAAGCCAACAAAAGAAGCCTCTGACATATTTAGTAGACATGGCAACTTAAAAACTCCCAAGTTTGACTCCTAAGTCCTCAAATTCTTAATCTTTTCCTAAGTAAACATAATTAAACAATATAACAGTCAAAGAGATTTACCATAACATCTGATGATAATCTGATTACATCCCTGGCTAAACTGTCACTTTTAGCCCAAACCAGGCAATTCTTACGCTGTGCTCTCTCAACCTGAAAACCTCAGCAATGGAAGTGTAAGGGTTACATATCTCAGAGAGTGATGCATGACAAAGTGATTTACTATTCTGTTCAGACATGATGGGCCTGTAGAAATGCAAGACAGTGATCTAGCATTCTGTTCAGAAATCATGGGCCTGTAGAAATTTTTTACTGTTATTGTCAATTCATACTTCAGGACACTACCAAACAGCTGTATTTTTTTGGAAATTATTCAGAGTTAAGCTGTTTTACTTCTCATGGCAGGGACCAAGTTGAGTCAGCATATTCAAGGACATTCATAATGTTTCTAACAACTCATTAATAACACATTTTAACTTTGAAAAGAACACTAGTCCTCCTGATAAATGCAAAGAGCATTAGAGTGTTGAAGATCATAAGAACCCCAAAAAAAAAAAAAAAAAAAAAGTAAACAAGCATGCTTAGTTTAGGAAATTCTTTGTTCAGAAACATTTAGGCTATGTTTGGTACGATGTAATAAAATGAAATGTAATAAAATCAAATGAAATTTTAGTTCAATAATTATATTAAGTTTGTATTTCATTACATTCTATTATGATTAATTACATCCCACCAAACATAGTCTTAAAGTTTTTACCAGCACTCCTTGATCACCTAAGAAATTGAGGTGTTTCACCAAGGCCATGCATGATGTAATTTTACTTGCTTCATAATTTGTTTTTTGTTAGAGGCTGAGTTTGTATGGCATTCAGCAGTGTCAGATTAAGAGATAGAATATCAGAAAAGACAAAGAAGGGAATTCAGAAAAAAATAAATGATAATAATAAAAGAGATAGAGAAAGAGAAAAAGGAGAAAAAACTCACAACAGACAAAATATCCTTTGCAAGACCCTTTTCATATGATGGAGGCCCAACCTTTGCATCTAGAATAACCTGTTGAACTGAACTAGATATTGACTAAAAGAAGATGTGAAATAGTGGTCAGGCAGAACTTGTCAATAAAGTTTGAAAAAAATAAATGCTCAGTCCATAACATTTGATTCAAGTGAGATTAGAAATCAGCAGACTGCAAAAAGAATTGCTGAAGCACATCATTCAGAAGGACAATATAAAAGGTGAGAGAGAGCATCCTCAAATTACCTTCAAAGCATCTTCAATCATGGGAATTCTCTGACCATGAAACTCCTGTGCAGACTGGTGAGGGACGTATAGTTCTTTAATCTACAGACACAAACTAGTGTATAGTCTCAATCAACATCACTCAAATATCATCAATGTTGCATAGTTTTGTTACTAAAAGTGGCAATTAGCCCTTCACTGGGTCTAGAACATTCCAAAAATGTTCCCTGTTCCTTGAGATTAACATAACATCCTGTTCCTTGACATGATATACTTCTTTCACAATTTAGCATATGCAACAAAAAAGAACAACTGTATATGTGAAATCCTGAAAGCTATATACAACTTTACAAATGGCCAATATATTTCAAAAATTATTACATTATTAAGTTTAACATTGCTGCGGGTGCAAGTAATAAGAAGTTTGCTCCCATTTTTCAGAACCACAAGTGAGATTACCTACGAAGTATTAAAGACTCCTATTTGTTAGATTGGTGCCATGCAAGTACAAATTCATTAAAAAATTATATAGGTCAGCACGATTGAAAAGAAATGACGGTGTATTTTCATAATTAGGAGAAAACATTAGTTAAACAGGATATCTGGATTCAAGCAAATTATTTTAACTATATCTTTCAGTGAATAACTATTTATCAATAATGCAATTGCAGAAGCTTCTTCCACAGAATCCACACAGTTGACAATAAAACCAAGTCAGTAATTCTCACCTCTTTCATGTTGAGGTACCCAACTTTAGAAGTATTATTACCAGATATCCGCTGCAAATCCCTACCTGCATCATGGAAAAAATCAGGCCTCCAAGCAATGTAATAATAATTTTAAATACAACCACCTATAATCATTATATCCAACCATGACATCACCCATGATCGTTGTAAAAATTCAATTATGATAACGAATAATATTCTGCATTAGGGACAGATAAAGATATAAAATCTCATGTTTTGGTATAACCTGGAATTGAAAGGTCAGACACAACAATTAAGAGAGAAATTATTAACGAATATGAATTATTGAAATAATCGTGTTGCAAAGCCATAGGCATCGGTATTGTGTTGACCCATACATTATGGGATGCACAAGAGAAGACAACCTTTATAGTTTATTGTAAGCCCTTAGCTTAGAGAAGGTTGTGACTCTATTTTGGCTCTACACGTCGATGTAATGTTTAGGGCAAATTTACTCCCTCCATCTAATCCTACTGGATGTTTTAAACATTAGGAATCAGTACATAATGCCACCACATTACAAAATAAGGAAACACGAGTTTCTGGCTTTCTTTTCAACTAATGCTCACAATAGCATAGCAAAGAAAAAACCAACTTCTGAATGAGAAATGCTTAAAATGTTATGATATAAAAGACAGAAGCCAATCATACCTATCATGAAGAGCGAACAAAGCTCCATCTAAGGAACGTGAGACGTCAATCTCAATGCAGTCTGCTCGAGAACGAAGTGCCAAATGATATGCTCCCATCTGGGAATAGAACTAATCGAATGTTCGGGAGACAAATTTCCAGCCTAAGACAAAGAAGAAGGAAATGGAATGCTAACAGTGTTGGGAAAGGCATTGGTTGAATCGCCACCATGAGCACAAATAAGTGGAGGATTATTCAGCCAGCCGCACTTCCTCATTTGCATCTGCCAGTACCAATAAAAATAAAGCACGAGATTATTTGATCATCGATCATAAATAATGCTATAAGGTAGGGTTAATAAATTACCTGATGGAAGCGGCGGAGCCTCAAGTGGAAGAAAATAGGAGGAAAGAGAGCGATGAAGGCGAGGCTGATTATGGTCAAACGAGAAGAGAGAAATCTTATTGTGGGGAATCGGGTACTGAGATTTCTGTGTCTCTGTAGCAGTTGTGGTAGCCGTCGTCTTCCTGCTCCTCCTCTTCCTAATCCGCCGGAGATCGCCATTTGGTACCTAGTACCCACTCCCCACCACAACACGGTGATTCACTTTGTCTCAACTTGGGTGAAATAATCAACCCCTGAACTTTGACAAATTTACTAGTCAAGACCTCTATTATCTCTTTTAGATTTAATCTCATCAAAATATTTGCTGTTAAAATTTCTACTAACTGACTTTAAAATATCAATTTTATTTTTAACTTTGAATTTTCATTTTTCATTACACTCATTTTATTTCTTTAAACCTACTAAAAATTTAAACATAATTCAACATTTAAACAAAATCAAATATATTCATATATTAAAATTTAAAAATTTACTTATAATTTTATAATTTATAATTAATAAATATATAGAATCAAAAAAATAATAAAAGAGCAATAAATAATATCTCAAAATTGAAAATTAAATAAAAAAAATATACATGCATAAAATTTAAAAATTATACACACACTAGCTTAAATACTCATTCTTATTTTTTTTTCTTTTTTTATCTTTGTAAATTTGAAATGTAAAAATAAAATATAAAAGAATAAAAATTATAAGCATCAAAATGCTCATAAAAATAACAAATCAAAATAAGCATTAAAAATAAAAATATTAATTTGTAAAAATAAAAACGGAAAAGAAACAATTTTTTATAATATAAATGGAAGCGACTTTATTTTAATTTGAAGAATAAAAATGACATGAAAGATATTTATTTTGAATTTTTTAGCTTTAAAAAATTATACATGCATTAGTTTAAAGACTCATTTTTATTTTTTTTCTTTTTATCTATCTAAAGTTGAAATTTAAACTAAATAATTAAAAAAATAAAAATTATAGCATCAAATTGCTCATAAAAATAGCAAATCAAAATAATTATTGAAAATATAATATTAATTTTTAAAATTAAAAAGAAAATAATTTTTTAGTAAATAAAAATGAAAGCGACTTTATTACAACTTAAAGAATAAAAATGACATAAAAGAAATTTATTTTGAATTTTTATTTTTAATTAATGGCCAAAGTTACAAAAATTGAGTAAAAAATCTAATTATTAATGAAATTAAATATAAAAAATCTATAATACGATTGTAAAAATAAAGATTCAGACTAGCAAATAGAAATATTAGGAGTAAACAGTGATTTACTCTTTAAAATTTTTAAACAAACCCTTTTTCTGTCACACTTTTATTTTATTTTAATATAGCATATTTTATATTTAATGATAAATAATTATACTTCGGCATAATATTTAGAAAAAGTAATATCTTAAAATAAAATATTGCAAATTGATGAAAAAAAACACTGCATTTCAAAAGCATATATAATAATGCGCTAATTTTTATAAAAAATAATCACTCAATTCGAATTATGCTACATTAATAGATGAAATAATTAGAACTTCAAATTAAAAAAAAAAAGCTTATTTCATTTTCTTTAATAAAGTGAATTTTTTTTCAAATAAAAATAAAATAAAATAAAAAATTAAATAGATTTTGATGTTGTTCATGTTTTTGCTCTAGTTGTAATTATATTTCATGCATGTGTTTAATTGGTATCTTATATATATATATATATATAGACACACACACACACACACACATATATATATATATATATATATATATATATATTTATTTATAAATACACACACACACACACACACACACACACACACACACACACACACACATATATATA
>CATIWR010158219.1:0-17755 GCA_949677035.1 Omphalea diandra | reverse complement strand
TCAATCAAGTACAAGAACTTTTAGGTACTCTTCATAAGAACAAAAGAGGAGAGGTAAGATGGATTTAGCTCACTCAGACTTGTACATGTATAAAAAACAAAAGCACTTGCTTTTTCATTTTAGAGTGCATCAAATATTCTTGCATAGATTTTAAAAAAAACAGTAGCATTAAGACACCAAGCTGTAAATAACACACTGCATACCATTTATTTGCAAAACAAAGTATCAAGAAGTTTTTTTTCCCTTCGTCATGACTTAACAATCCAAAAAACTAACAATTACATCCACTCTCAGCACTGCTTAATTTTTACATCAAGTGTCATACATATGCAATGGAGCTGTATACAACACTTCAAACCAAGTACAATAAAAAATGATCTGGGCATGCTTCTGTTGTTTGATTGGACTATAATATAATAGCAACATATAAAAATCATAATAGAAGACAAAAGATGATTGATGACGTTCATTTTGGTGCAAAAGAACAAAGGAATCACCCCCATATACATCAGAGAGCGTTAAAAACTCCAGCATATGCTAGTATTATTTATTGAACCCACGAGGATGCTCCAAAAGTACAGAAAATTTCACCAAATTCAATTTGTAAAGCCAAGAGACGACACCAATGATCAAATGAAACAACTGGAAAACTAGAGGTATCAACTATACACATACCAACCCTCACCCTACCCCAACCATCCCATTATCAACCGTCTAATAATAATAATAAGAAGAAGAAGAAGAAGGATTCACTCACCTGAGGATGGGACAGCCAATGAAAGGTGGCCGGAGTGCTGGCTTCTGCGGCAAGAGAGAGAGTCTGTGTAAAAAGAAAAAACTAAAATATAAGAAAAATTAAATCAAAATGGGAAAGGTAAATAAGAAAAAAAAAATAAAGAGGGATTCTCACATGAAATGGGGGCACTGTGGCCGGTGGTGATAGAGAATCAAGATAAGGGACAAAGTTTGGTGTGTTTGGGAAGTGATTAGTCGTCGAAATCAAAATTGGAGAGGTTGGCGGGATTGGGATTGTAGTAGAGATAAGTCCAGAGAGAGAGCGCGAGACTACCCAAGTGATGGAGAGGTGAGCGGAAGATAAGATTCAAGACTTGGTCGCTGATTGCAAATAAAATGCGATGTTCATGCCTTTTGATTCCTGGGAGTAGATTTTGGCTTGAAGAGCAAATGGTAGAGAATGACTAATTCTTATTCTTGCATCAACGAGATTCTCATTTCAATCCTTATCTAATTGATCTGAACATTAAAAAAGAGAATGAACCATTTCCATTCCCATTCCTGAGTTGTTTTTACTTAAACCAAACGACCTCTTAGAATTTTCAGTTTTGAACCCCTTATTCCCTATACCACTATTAGTGAAACTCATCTTTTCATATTTTAAGGACCAAAATGAAATAAATATTTAAATTCATTATATCATTTTAAAATCTAACCTAATTAAAAATAAACTCAAATTAAAATAATAATTCTAATATATAAATATTAATTCTATATTAGAAAATAATTAATTTTTCAAGTAGAAAAATTTATTTTAAAGTCAAATAATATGCAAAATTCTAATATAATATGGATTTTATATTAAAATTAAAATAAAATATTTATCATCACACTACACATATAATGCAGATTAATGAACTAGTAATTTATAATTTAACTAAGAATAATTAATAACATATGTATTGTTTATTAAATTGAAAAGTAGTTTGAATATTTATTACTAATAACTATGTCTAATTATTAATTATTGCAATTGATTATTAATAGCAATATACATTATTAAGTAGTTAACTAGTAAAAACTAAGGATATAGAAAGAAATTTGTGAAACGAATCTCGTAAGGCATAAACACTAAATTCATCTCTAAACTATGTAAAAAGATTCAATCAAGAATAAAGTCAATTATATTTGGAAATTAATATAAAACTCTTATTTTAAGCTTAGTTAAGATCAAATTTGGTTTGGACGCAATGTGTACACACACTACACACTCTTACCCTATGGAAAACTATAAAGGGAGGAAAGAAAATAAGAAACGAAAATATATTTTATTTTATTTTCTTCATGTTTGGATAAAAGGGAGAGAAAAAAAAATAATTTTATTTTCTCTTATTTGAAAAGTAAAATATAGAAAAAAAAGAAAATATTATTTTATATATTTCATATTTTACCATTTATTCAAGATAACAATTAGATATATAATTCTATTATATAATGATAAAAAAATATAATTATTTTTTATTTGAATTGATTTTATATGAAATAAAAATTTATATAATGATAAATATAATGTCAATACTAAAAAAATCTAACATTAATTTTTTATATTTAAATATTAAAAAATAGATTTATACATTCAGTTATATTTTTTAAATATTGAACATTAGTTTTTAAATTAAACATTAAATGCTAACATTTATCAAATATTATTTTTCAATATTTTAATATTCAATTACTGAACATCAATTTGTAAATATAAAACTAAAAAAACACTAAATAAAAAGTCATAAGATTTTGAGAAAATTAATTTCAACTAAAAATTTTAGATAATTATTTTACGAATTTTATAATTTAAATTCACTTTATGTTTATTTTAAACCTAAAAAACAAAATAACTTTAATTCATTATAAATTTATTCTAAACAATAAAATTTCATTAATTTAAACTTTATTTTAAATATTTGAGTTATTTTTTCATAATTTATTTCAAAGAGAGCCAAAAGTAGAATAAAAAAACTCTATAGCATTTCAACAACTCACTTCAGATTCATGATTAGCTTGTGACTACATATCTTATTTTCTACTTCAGTCTTACTAAATAATTGCCTCTATTAATTGATCAGCATTATTTATAAATTTAAATATTTTTAAAATTATTTATTATATTAAATAATCCATTATAAAATATATTATTTTAACTGTTATAATAAATAAACTTTAAAATATTAAGATTAAAATATGATGTGAATTAATTAAATTATGAGTATTAAAAGAGAGTATTGATAAATGTTCATGGGCAGAATTATAATTTTATAAAAATCATCTCAATCTCTCATATTTTCTCTCCATTTTGGAGAGAAATATACTTTATTTTTCTTTCTACTCTTATTTTCTTTCATTTCTCAAATAGAGTAAAATTGTTTTTCTTCCTTATTTTTCACTTTTATTTTACTGTTTGTCTTATTTTCCTCTCTCCTGAACACTGGATTAATATGTGTGAGTTGTTAAGAAAAAACTACTTCCATAATCACTTTTTTTTTTTTTTTTGGGGGGGGGGGTGTAAGAAAGAAAGGCAAAAGCCAAAGAAAAACTAATTAATACATATTATAAGATAAGAGGTGCCTACAGCATGATCAATTTTGTAAGACCATGAGGAGTTTCCAATAAATCCAAAGCACCGAAATCCAGAATGCCCAATGTGTGTGAGTTCGTTTGATGATACCCGCGGACTACCTTCACCTTCCAATCCTATCCAAAACTCTCCTTAATAGTTCGAACTAAGCCCTAGGCCTCTTTTACCAAATTATTGAAACCATGCTTATAACATTGCTACTACCTTCTTCCTCTATTAAATATTCGAAGCCCTTGTTCCAAGCAAGTTGAAAGCCTAACCAAACACCCCACAACTCAGCAACAGAGATAGAAAACCTTGAACTGATAATTTCATATCAATTTCAGAGTCTTTGAATTATTCCATATCTCTTCAACTATCCATTGTTGCAATTTTGGTGCTTAGTAATCTTTATCCATACTTCATTAACCCTTTTGTCACAGTAACGGTGAACAGTGACTCCCTCACCACTGTCGATGGCAATGATGATGCTTGGGTATGGTCTCAAATCAAAAGGAGTGGCATGCTGTGATGCTGAGTTAGAGTTGACGTTGGCTAGCCTCTCCTCCACCATTCTCTTTCAATCATCTCTAAAGCAATCCCTTTCCTTCTATTGAGGCAATAAGTTGTGCTCCTCAAATATTATATTCAACCTCCTTTATGATCTCTTCCTTAAGATTTTCTCCTATGACCCTTCTCTCTGTGCCTCAGCTATCGCCAATCTTCGCATTGCTCGCGTCCCTAACCCCGCTTCTGCCTTCTCAATTACAAAGGCTTTATAGCTTGTTAGACGTATATGATTACCCTTCAATTATAATTAGTTGCCATAAATTTCTTTATCTTTCCAGGATTCTATTATCATTGTGAAAACAATGGATGACCTAAAAATACTGTCCATAAAGGACGTTATGGCACAGGAGACTGGAATAACAAAAATGCCTTTTTGTTTATGATCTCACTGGTAAATTTCAGAGGGTTGGCTACTATTGCTACTAAGTTGTTTGAAGAGGTGAAATTTGTTGAATTTATATTTTACTTCAACATAAAGACTGCAATCCTTTTTGTGCTCCTCATACTCCCTTTTTCTCATTTATGTACATGTTGTGGCTAATGGTGATAGATATAGAATATTGTGAGGATATATCTATGTGGAGGTGATCTGTGTTTTGATAAAGCACAAGGGTTTGGTGACAAGAAAATGGGGAATCTTTGAAGAAGGTGGAGGAGATGATGAGGCATGTTAGTGAAAAATTGATAGATTTTGTAGTTAACATGCGAAACTTTATTTAAGATATTTTTATAAATGAAAACAAGGAGAAAATTAATTTTATATTATTTTTATCAATGAAATATGGGGTAATTTGTATCAATTATCACTATAAATTAGAACCAAAATTTTAATGTGATCACTAAAAATTGATTTAGTTCAATTCAATCACTAACTTTTAATTTTTATTCTATTCTGATTTAGTGGCCTATTTTTTATAATTTTTATTTCATTTGTTAAATTATTTTAGATTTTTTCATAAGAGAATTTTGATATTCTATTTTGATGAGTTATGACAAAAAATTTGAAGTGCAAAATCAATGTAGAGTAAAAAATCATAAAAAAAAATTAACTAATAAACCACAATAGAATAAAATCAAAATATAATGATTCAATTGAATAAAATTGATTATTAGTGACCACAATAAACTCTTGGTCATAATTGAGTGATCATGAGAGTTAATTACCCCAAATATTTTACACACTCTTTCTAATGAAATTTGTTAATAAATAAGTTTAAAATAAGAGTCTTATACTAATTTAACCAAATAGTTAATTTTCTTCTTAAGTAAATTTTCAATAGTTCAAAGACTTTATATCATCTCTTAATCGTTTTAGCTTATTAGCTCTGTTAAATATACAAAAAAAAAAAAAATCACTGCTCAGCTTTTTAACTAATTCAGCAATTAATTGTACATGTAATTTGTATTCTTGATTATTAAACTATAATTTGAATTCTATAACAATTATATAACCTTTTTTTATTATAAAAGTCACTAAACTAGTATAATTATTTTATATCATTTTTTATAATTTTTTAACAAATTAAAATTTTAATTATCTCCCTTATTTTTTTAAAATATATATGAATCCAAATTAAATTTTATGATACTATAATTTCAAGGCTAATTTAAGCCCAAAAACTAAATAATAACGCCAGAACCAGAAATGACATCATTAATGACTGAAAAAGTATGGTGGTAGAGAAGCTTGCGACTGAGAAACATCCATCCGTTTCTCACTATCCAAATGCTCTGTTCTCCCCACCAAACAATCAATTGATGATTAAAGTGAATCCATAGCCTTCAACAAGAATTTTTTCATTTTGACTCGAACGATTATTGAGGCAACATATATCCTTCATACACCCTGAGTGTTTCTCCATCAAAACCATCGAAAGGTTTGTTTTATCAATAATTATTTCAAAATCGGCTTTATCTCTCTATCGTTGGATAAATATCTCTATTGAGAATTATTTTAATTTAGGTCTCCATCGTGAAATTTGTTAGATATATATGAGAATTAAAATGGTTTCTATCATTGGTGGGGTACCTATTGAAGGGCAATAGATTAGGATTAGGCAAGAATGTGAGGTTGAGATTGAGGTTGCTGCTTCAGATTGGTTACTTGCTTGTTTTGAGAGGAGGTTTGCTGTGTTGAATCAGTGTATGCGAGCACCAATAAGGAGATGGAGAGAAGAACAAAGAAGGAGTAGAGAGGGACATTAGGAGTTGAGGAAGTAGAGAGAGAGAACAGATGAAGTGTAACATGGTATTTAAAATTATAAAAAAATATTTTGTAAAAAAAAAATTATAAAAAATATTGACGTGGCGTCAATGTCCGTACTCTGACATCTCTAATTATCGGAATAATTTTAGGAGAAATCGATTAGTGAAGTGTTCCAAGACCAAATTCATCTCATAGTGAAATTGTCCAAATTATATAATTAACTTAAAAATTATAAAAGTAAAGACTGATTAGTGCAGTTTGTGTGTGAATAAAACTAATTACTATAGTTTGAGTGCGCGAGGATCCTAAATGCATACGATTAAGGATTTTTTTTTTTTAATTATTTATAGTATAATATAGGTTAAGTGATTGAGTGAAATAGTTTATTAATTATTATTTGATATATTTACTAATGATGTTTCTTTTATTATCATCTAAATTATTTGTTTAAAATTTTAATTTGAATGAAATTAGCTAGGCAAAATTTTCAAAATAAAGCAAAGTTATTTTTTAAAATTTGAACATAAATATGTGAAATCAAAAAATAAAATTTATAATTACTGTATTTACAATGGTAATTTTAAATAGATACTTGTAAATAATTTTATAATTATATATTTATGTTAAAGTTAATATATATACATGATTTGAAGGTTAAATTAGGTTTTAAATTTTGTTATTAATTAAATATCTCAAATTTCTATTAACCTACGTAAACCTAATTATATTACAAGTGTTATTTATATGGATTGGATTAATTCTATTAGTGTTGGTATGGATTAATCTTCATTTAAGTGTTATGGCTATATATTAATCTTAGGTGGTATTTAGTAAAATTGAAAATTAATTACTGAAAATTTAAAAATTAAATTTTGCGTTCCTAATAATTTAAATATTGAAAGTTTTTAATTGTATAGTTATTTGATATAGATTGAAAATTAAGTATTGAATCTAATTAATATATTTAAAAATTATAATTATTGAAGTACTTAAAATTATTAAATAACAATTATCATTGCCATATTAATATAATATTTTACAAGATCAAAAAAGAATTTAAAAATGTTTAAAGAATTAAAATATTTTAACTAAAATACTGATGTCATTCTAAATTAATGGATACTGATGTCATTCTAAATTAACGGAAGTGCAAATTAATATATCAAATTGAAATCACAATAATTTTCAATATAAATATGAAGAATCTGATATAATTCTCAATAAAATATATAGAGAAAGAATTTATTTTTAAAAGATAATTTTTTAATTTGTTTCACATTGATCAAAATATTTTAGTATTTATCGGCTGAGTATGTTAAGAGATAATTTTAAATTAAAAATTTTAACTTATTATTTTAAAAAATTCTAACTCAACTAATCTTTTTAAGTAACAGATAACTAAAGTTGTCAAATAAGTTTAAAAGAAATAAATAATTAAAATTTTAATTTTAAATGTTGAATTAAGTTATCAAATAGTTCTTTATTATTAGTAGTACTTATAGAATTGAATTGATACGGGACAAAAAAAAAATCTAACCTTAAAATACTAAAGGAATATTTTTTGGGTAAAAAATTTAAATAAAATATACCTAGAAATAAGTATTTTTTATATAAAATATATGCATATCAAGTTAATATAAAATAAACTATTAAATAAAATTATTTTCTTTTTATAGATGTCATATGGTAATTTATAAATGAAAATATATTTTATATTTTCAAAAGAAAAAATTATCAAATATTGGATAAAGATTCATTTATATTATAATACATAATAAGCTATTATATATTTGTAGACATGAAAATTTTAAATCAATCAAAATATATATTTGGTCTACTCAAAATATAATTGGATTAATTAAATTTATTTGAATTTAAATTGAATTTTTATTATTAATCAATTACATTATTTGGTCTATTTTAATTTAACTATATTCAAATTAAATTAATTATAACCAATTAAATTATTTAAGATCCACATGTATGACTAATCAAAATAAGACATGTGACCTAAATAATGTAGTGAAAGTTAATGATCACGAGTCAAGTGGACCAATAAGAAGATTTTCTTAATGGAAGAATTTAAGATAAAATAAACTTTATCTCTTAAGTCTTGTAGATAAAGTGAAAGACCCATCCAAAATCTTTAGAAATAGAGAAACTCATACACTTATAGAGGATCCTTTGGGATCTGCAATTTGCAACATGCATTACCCTACAAGTGAAAACTCTCGAGTCTTCTAAGTTTCCAAGTCTTCAAATTTCATAAGGTGAGGATTCATCTTCAATTCAAGATCAAGTCATAACACTCTCAAATCATACTTGACACTCTTATTCAAGATCATGCAAAAAGTTTAATCCTTGATTCAAGATCAAACTCGTCTAGCCCTTGAATCCCAATTTCTTTCGAAAAGTCGAATCATAGGATTCATTTTATTTGTAAAAAAAAATTATTAGAGAATATAATCCATATTTTCATAAATTTGATAATTTGTGCTTATTTTTTCTTGACTTAATTTCCAGACACGAAATTTGTGTGTGCAAATTTTTGGCATGCCTAGTGAGACCTAACAATGATCGTAGTAATGGATAAATCTATTTATATATTTAAGTTAGTATTATTTTTATTTTTTAAATATTTAAAACATTAAAAGAAATATAATCTAAATTCAAAAATTTTAAATTAAACAAAAAATTTTATCAATGATAAATCTATGCTATCTATATTATATATAAAATTAGTAATAAAAAAAATATTTTTTGACATAAATGGGTATTGAACTTTTTTTAAATTGAAAATAATAATCTTAAGTTATAAATAAATTTCAATTGAATGGATAATATTTTTCTATAGAACTAATTAATATTTCAATTTTTGAAATTTGTGATTATTTGAAATAACTATAATAATAGATACTATTTCAATCTTTGAAATTTTTTATTATTCAAAATAATTAAAATAATGGATAAAAATATTTATATCTTTAAGTTAGTGTTACTTTATTTTTCAAACATTTAAAAATTTATGACAAATATAATCTAAGATTAAAATTTTTTAAATTAAATAAAAAGCTAATAAAAATAAAATCACAAACTTATACTAAAAATGTAATATATAAAGAAGTTATTTTCTCATAAAGTAAAATTTATTATACATTAAATTTATTTTAAATATATTTATAAATTAAAATATTATTTTAATGTTAGTTTATTTATATTATATATAAAACTAACTTACTGAAAATAATTTTTTATGACATAAAACAGTGTAGAGCTTTTTAAATTGGCAATAATAAGTTTAAGTTATAAATAAATTTTAATGAGATGGATAATATTTTTTTATAGAACTAATTATTATTTCAATTTTAATATTTTATAATTATTAGAAATAACTCAAATAATAAATATTATTTTAATCTTTAAATTTTATGATTATTTAAAATAACTAAAATAATGGATTAAGATGTTTATATCTTTTAAGTGAGTGTTACTTTATTTTTAAATATTTAAAAAGTTAAGATAAATACAATCTATATTTAAAAATTTTAAATTAGACAAAAACTAATCAATAATAAATCACAAATTTATAGTAAAAATGTGATTTATAAAGAAATACTTCTTTCATAAAAGTAAAATTTATTAGACATTAAATTTATTTCAAATACTTTTATAAATAGAAATATTATCCTAATGTTATTTTGACTTTTTAATCATTGCACAGAATATTTATATTTATGATGAGCAATGAAAACAAATTTTTGATTTTTGATGTTTCTTATTTAGCTTTTTATTTTAATTTTGTATAATTTTTAAGTTTGATTTTTCATAATTTTGTCTTAAATTTTTTATTCATTTATTAATAAAAGAATCATATACAATTAAAAAAGTTTATTTTATAAAATTTTATTAATTTATTAAGTTTAGATAATTAATTTTCTTTATGTATATAAATATTAAAAATAAAAATTTAACTAATCTGCATATCTAATAATTATTTTAATTATGTGCAATGCATGTTAAATAACATCTGGTATTATAAAATAAGTATTCTATATTATATTTGTCAAATTATTTTTTTCACATGGTAAATAAAAATAGTACTTATTTGACGCTTGAAAATGGGAGAGAGAAGCTCGAATCTGCAATCTTCCTAATAAATATCTTTGGCGAAAAAATTGGCAAAACACATTAGTTTCCTTGGAGAGAGATTCATATCTTACCTTAATAACTCCCTTATTTATTTATTTATTTTTTTCCTTCTCACATACCAAGATTTCTTTAAAGAATCACTCAGGGTAAAAATCAGTCCAGAGTAAGTTTCGTTGTTTCAGAAAAAAAAAATTTTTTTAAAAAATATTTCTATATTTTCTAAAATTGAACGCTTTTAAAAAATATTTAATAAAAATATTTTTTGAATATTTTTTAATAAAAAAATAATTCTTTTACAAAATAATTTTAATTTTTCAAAAGAAAGAAACATTTTTAGATTTTGAAAAATTGATTCAAGTGGAAAAAATTATTTGATAAATATATATATTATCACTTATTATCTTTTGACCACGGCACCTAACATCAATTATTGTCAATCGAGAGTGATTTGTTGGTATTAGCGAAAATCATAGATGTTTTTATTTTGATTTTTTATATTAAATATTAAATAATATAAATTTAAAATATGTGTACTCTAAATTTTATTATAATTTTATAAATCAAAAAAATTAATATTTTTATAATGCATTTTAAAAATTACAAAAATATATTTCATGAAAAATATTATTAAAAATAAATTATTTTATATAAAACAAATGAAGCCTAATCTAATTTCTATTAACTCAATGTTCATTTGAGCAGCTTCTAATTTATAAAAAGCTCACAAATCTAAAAAAAAGTTAAATTGAGTTTAATAATTTTTATTTTAAGTATATTAATATTTTTTTATTATATATAATAAAATATGTGAATTAAGACATTATTTATAGTTATATATTATAAACTTGAATCAAATTACTATTTTTATATAATTTTGTAATAAAAACTCTTTATAAAAAATATATTACAGATTAATAAATAAAATTATTTAAATCTAAAATTTAGAACTTAAACTTTACAATTTAAATAAATTATAAATAACATCATATATGAATTAGCTCATGAATTTACAAACAAATAATTCATGAATCTAAATGACTCAAATTTTAAAAGTTAAAATTTTTAAGATAATTAAACATTTAATATAAAATACAGTTGTTTAAAAAAAGATTATGACATTTTAGCACCATTTGTTTTGTCAAACTAATTTTAAAAATATTTTCTATATTTTTTAAGGAGGTTAAAAAAATTAGTTGGTGAAAGATATTTTTTAAAAAGAAAATTATTTTATTTTCAAGAATTTTTTAAGAAATTAGTTATTTTAAAGTTTGATAAATTATTAAATGTCATGAAAAAAAATGTTAATGATTACCATAATCACCAACGACTAATTTCGATCACTATCAATAAGTGGTAGTTGTTAAAATTTAATTTTGCTTTTTATGTTGACAATATATGAAAAAAATTTTGCAGTTCGAATAGTTTTTAATGTATTATAAAACTTTTTATTATTTTATATAATAAAAATAAATTATTTTTCGAAAACACAAAAGGAGTTTTTAATTGATTGTGAGATTTAAATTTAATTAATTAATTATGAGAAAATGATAATAAACTTTTTTTTTTTTGGGTGTTGACAGCCAAAAATACACACGGACTTAGCGGAGAAAAGCAATCCTGCCAAAAAACCACTTGTATCCACAATTTCCACGTCGCCTAGAATTTCCTCAACCCAACGAGGAAATGAAATTCCGCTTTCGGAAGGAAACTAAATTGCGTGGCCTCGATTGCTTTCTTCTATATTAACAACAACCGCATCCATTCCAATCATCGTAAACCCTCATTTCCAGCCGTCCGATCCACAAACTCATCCATCCTGGCTTAGACGTCACATCTCACTTCCCTTACTAACCAGTTACCACAAGGAACCCTTCAAACTGCCGCTCTACTTATACCCCCCCCCAACCCCTCTCCTCTTCGCAGCCTTCTCTCTCTCTCTCTCTCTCTCTGTGAAAATGGCGGGAACCGGCGTCGTAGCAGTCTATGGTAACGGCGCAATAACCGAAACCAAAAAATCCCCCTTCTCCGTCAAGGTGGGCCTAGCCCAGATGTTAAGGGGCGGCGTCATTATGGACGTCGTAACACCCGAACAGGCACGCGTGGCAGAAGAAGCCGGCGCGTGCGCTGTCATGGCACTGGAGCGCGTCCCGGCCGATATTCGCGCCCAAGGAGGTGTAGCCCGAATGAGCGACCCACAGCTTATCAAAGAAATCAAACAGGTCGTCACCATTCCGGTCATGGCCAAGGCCCGAATCGGCCACTTCGTCGAGGCCCAAATCCTTGAAGCCATAGGCATCGATTACGTGGACGAGAGCGAGGTGTTGACCCCGGCCGACGAGGAAAACCACATCAACAAGCACAACTTCCGCATCCCATTCGTGTGCGGCTGCCGTAATCTTGGGGAGGCGCTGCGGCGGGTGAGGGAAGGGGCGGCAATGATAAGGACGAAAGGAGAGGCTGGGACCGGGAACATAATCGAGGCTGTTAGGCACGTGCGGTCCGTGATGGGGGATATTAGAGTTTTGAGGAACATGGATGATGATGAGGTGTTTAGTTTTGCTAAAAAGATTGCTGCGCCATACGATTTGGTTATGCAGACGAAGCAGCTCGGGAGGCTGCCGGTGGTGCATTTTGCAGCGGGAGGGGTGGCGACGCCGGCGGATGCGGCGTTGATGATGCAGTTGGGATGTGATGGGGTGTTTGTAGGGTCGGGGGTTTTTAAGAGTGGGGACCCGGCGAGGCGGGCTAGGGCGATTGTTCAGGCGGTTACGCATTATAGTGATCCGGAGTTGTTGGCGGAGGTGAGTTGCGGTCTAGGTGCGGCTATGGTGGGGCTCAATTTGAATGATAAGAAGGTGGAGAGGTTTGCAGAGAGGTCGGAGTAAGCGATTTGTCGTTTGATAGTAAGTGATGCTCAAAGCCTATGCTGTTTGTTTTTAATGGTTTGATTTTGTGGTAGGTTTGATAACTTGGTCTCTGATTATGGATTAGTAATTGAATATTATATCTAAATGCCATCATCCATATGCATGTATTTTGTTCCTTGGGTTTCTGCGGCTGTTATTTGGGTATAAAATAAATCTGCTGCTGTGCTTTGGTTATTGACAAAAATTTACTTCATATTACCATCAGCTCAATTTGGATATATCTGTATGGACATGATTAAAAATTATTATCCATTTGTCAACTTTTTTCATGCCCTGTTGATACCTCTTCAGAATTGGAATAAGATGAAGAATTTGGATATTCATGTTATTGTGTGAGATTTATTTCTGGCTGTTAGATGAAATTATTCCTTGTTTAAGTGAAGATGTAAGGCATCTTGAGATTGCTCTGCGTAAACATGGGATTTCGTGAATAGATATTAGTGTTAAATTCTACCTTACAGAAGATTTCACCTTTTTTTTTTTTTTTTTTTTTGGATTTGAAAGAAGTGAGGATATGAGTGTTTGTAGTCATTTTATGAGAGCCTACGTAACACATAAATGGAAACACAGAAATAGAAGAACATGAAAACGGACACTGAAAATGATATTTTCTAAAAATTTATAACAGAAAATGTAGGAAAAACAGGAAAATAAGAAAATGTAGAAATAGTGTTGAAAAGAGGAAATGTGCTTCAATTAAAGTTTCTTGTTTTGTGGTTGTGAGCTCTCAAACCTTTATGCATTAGGTACTGAATTTTGCCTAGTTTTAGTTCATTTTGGCGTCTGTAAAGTTGGTGAAGTTAGAATTTAGCAATAGGCTAATAGTTAGATTCATAATGTAGAACATAACTGATTGATAGTATCTGGTTGTATTATCATTCAAATTTTTTGTTTTGCAGTTTTCTTTAGTTTACCTTTTAGTAAATCTAGCATTTTATTTTCTTTATGTTTTTTTACTGCTTTGAAAGATCTATAGATACGATTAGTTTTCTTTTAGTAATGGATGTCAGTTTCATATATAGCTGATTTATCGTGTCTGGATTCTCTAATCATGCAGATCGTGCTTCAGTTTCCAAGTTATCCGAAAGTGGTCTACAAGATCTGCAAACTCCATTGAGTACGATAATGGTCATGTTGGGGGATCTTTTTCCATCTTTTTCTTCTCATGTTATTTCATAATGGAACTTCATGCGGACAACAATGATAATTTGTTAGAAGTTTATATATATTTGTAAGACACCATTGATTCATTATATAAATTCCATTGGTGGTGGCTTTATAGTCGACAGTTTTTTTTTAGCAGTAATTGTTTTATTAGATGGGTTGTGTTTGTTAAATCTATTGTTCCTTGTTTAATCTGGGCAACTGTGGAACTCATGCGGTCAAGAATAAGGATGACAAAAATCATAAAGAACAAGTTGAGATCACAAAATAACATTCAATTGCTCTTGCCTACTGCTTGCAAGAGAATTAACAGTTTAAGGAAAAAGTAAGATACACCCCCTATGGTTGCATACTGCAATTTTTCTGGTCCTTCAACGGTTGGGAAATCACCATCCGCAGCGCGATTGAATCCTCCGGCCAACCATCCAAGGTTCCTGTATCCTCCCTCGTACAACTGTGAAGCGGCCATCATTGACCTGAGGCAATTCGCCAAAATACAGCAAGCGCGTTAGTATTATAGGATAATGTTCAACAAAAATTCTAACAAACCAAATACCCATTTATAATGTTGGGCGTTTCACCTTAGCCCTTCACCACAGGCCACAAGCAACTTGGCATCCTTGTTAGGAACTGCGGTCTCCACCCGCTGGCGAAAATCCGGGTTTAACATTGTGAAATATTGGCCAGTCCACAGACCAATGTAGCCAAAATGAACCCACTTCTTCAAAAGAGTTAATGGACTGTTATCGGGGTCCTGGATAAATAGTGGCACGTGCAGTGACCCTGCCACTCGTGCCTTGTCTCTCTCCCACGATGGTCTGATGTCGAGAAGCACGAAGCCATCAGAGTTCATGGCTAAGCCTGCTTCCTTGGCCGATATAGGCTTAATAGCACCAGACTGTATAAGCTGCCGGGCATTGGATGCTGCCTTCACCTGAAATTTTGCTGGTAGTTGCAGGGTTGGAGTGTAGAAGTGTGGCTTGGGTTGTTTTTCATGCTTCAAAGCTGGTGTGTGGAGATGGTGGTTCAGTTGAATCGCCATATGATATCTATTTCTTATCTGATTCTTGAAAATAGGTTTAGTTGTCTACGAGGTAAGCCCCATAAATAAAGATACATAGGATTACAACCGAGTACCATTGGGCCCAGCCCAAGTACAACCAATACGAAATAGACCGAAGAAGAAAGAGAACATCTAGAGGTTTTCATCCAAATTTTCTATTCTTGAATTTTGCTGTTTACGAGAGAGCTGTTCTAAAAATTTAATTGACATTTTACAAAAATAAAAGTGGAGAACCCAAGCCATAGCAACATCTGCCTCCATCTCTATTTTCATGAAAATTAAGAAAGTTAATTATAGTTATTTTTACGTATTTTAATCACTTTGTAACTAAAATACCTCTATTTATTTTTTTATTCCATCAACAACGTAAAGTATAATTATTATTGAAATTGTAAAAGTTCATGATAATATTTAAATATTATAGTAAAATGATTATTGAAACTTAAAAAAAATTATTAGAGTATAATTTTTTTTTTTTGCATTGAAAATACAGATTCAAAGTTAAAAATATAGGTAGTAATTTATTGATTGTGTGAAAATAGACGTCAATTAATAGGAGTATATTAAACAATTATTTGATTAACTATCAATTAAAAAAGAAATTACTAATTATTTTGCGATACTCAAAATATAAATTTTGTCAATTATTTTAGAACAAACAGAATAATAACTAATCAATTTGTATCTATGTATCGGGTGGTTTTTATTATTTTTATGCTTATACTTGATAGTTTTAATTTTTAAAAAAAAACTAAAGAAATTATAGTTGTATTGAATATTTATTTATTATTTACACATAAACAAGTAAAAAAAAAAAAGTCTAATAGCAAAAATATTATATGATCTTGAAACGCTTTACAATTTTATATCAACTTTTAATTTTGATAATTTCATACATTATCTTTTTAATTTTAAAATTTTATCATTAATTCAACTACTATTTGAAATGAATAACTTGTTATCTCGAGAGAAAAAACGTATCCCATGTAAATATTTAATTGAAAATAAAAATCAGATCGGTGAAAAGAATTATGACTTTTCTCAAAAATATATTTTTAAAATTTTTATCAATAATTCTAAATACTATAAATAAAATACACACACACATATTATATATATATATATATATATATATATATAATGACTTGGCATATGTTTTTTCATTAATATTTCTACATGTTGCAGTCTTATTTTTTGTGGCACTTCACGTTAATAATTTCATATATGATTTCAAATATTAAAAAAATTAATGCATAAAATCATCAAAATTGAAAGTCATGATAAAATTACAAAAATTATTAAAGTTTTTAAATTTTTTATTATTAAATCAAATATTAATTTATCAGTATAGTCTCAAATACTTTTAAATTAGTAAATGAATAATAATTAATTATACTATAGAGCAAATATTTGCTATTTTATTTATCTTTCAATTTCCATCTATTTGTAGATTTGTTTTTCTTTCCTTCTTTACTTTTTATTTTTAAATAATTTTAATTAATACTTATTTATATTTTTAGTGTTTTCTAGTTAAATAATATGATATAATAAAATTATATATTATAATTATCTATTTGCTTTAAAAAATTTTAATAAAAAAAATGAATTCTATTGCAGAAAATTATAGATTTTAAAAGCTTACGCGGTATTTAGCAGATAACGAATTAAAAACCCACGCTCGCGCCACGGTTTCACACAGGAAAAACCTGATGTATATAACGACATCGTTTTCATCTTAAGAGACACCCCGATCTCTTTTCTCTCCGTCTCTGCAAACCATCATGGCAATGCCTACGATATTCCGTTACCACTCTCCCTCCCCTATAGAAAAACTCAAGTCCTTTATTTGCTGCTTCCACCATCAGGATAGCCTTCCTCACGGCGACGACAGCAAGAGATCCCCGTACTCGTGGCTGAAATCAACGGCCCAGGATCTCGAGATTAGGGAAAAGTGCTGGGGCTTGATAGGAAGGAGACGCATGAATGGCAGGCACCGTAATTCCGCGGATTTTAGGTACGATCTTACCAGTTATTTGCTCAATTTCGAAGATGAGAACCACCGGCCAGAGGACGAGTTGCCGCTGAATAATTTCACGGCGAGGCTGCCTGTGACGCCAGATAGGTTAGGTATAGTAGCGTCTAAGGATTACTTGTTGAGTGGGTATTATTGAGAACTAAGTTTTTTATCAAATTCTTTGTACAACATATTTTGAGGTTTAATTGTTTATAAATGTATATAGTAAGTAAAGATTGCTTATTTTCTCAATAGCCAGTGCTCAAAATTTCCTAGTTTTGCTTAACCTCTTTCAATTCTTGGTTTTTAAGAAGAC
>CATIWR010158188.1:0-18748 GCA_949677035.1 Omphalea diandra | reverse complement strand
CTCTCTCTATAAACAACACAACAACATATATATATATCTATATATATATATATATATATATATATATATATATATATATATATATATATATATATATATATATTCTCATCATTTACTAGGCAGAAGAAAAAAAAATTATTGAAAACGTGACGTTCCTTGAATTTCTGAAAAGCGATGACATGACCCGGAATGAAAGATTCACGGACCCACACTGGTTGGGTTGGGTTGTGCTGCTGTGTCGGTTTTGGTTTCATTGTCTAGTGGTTTGTTCCGTTTCCCTTAAGTGACAAGTTTAGTTTAATTATTAGTATCAATCAATTGATTTCTGTTAAATCGTTATTCTCAAGCAACCCCTTAATTAATCTTAGTCCCTAGATATAATACAACCAAAATCATGATTTTTTTTCCCCTGTATTTTATGTGAGATCAATTTTCACTATTTACTGCCTACTGCTACTATAATATCCCTAGAGATTACAATCGGCTACTTTGGTTTCGCCTAAGCAGTACATCCTCCTTGGTTGTCTCCACAAATTTGTTTTGGGATGTGCATTGATTAAACCACACCATATCCTATGATATTAATGATTCAATCTACTTTGCCTTAGTTTGAAAATTTTTCAAATCTTGAATGGATATAGTGTTCATTTCATATATATTTAGTTAAAGTAATAGACATCTTTTTATTCATAAATAGTTATATAATATTTGTTTATCAAATTAATGGAGTAATTTTAGAGATACACTTAAACATCTCGATTAAGTGTATTGTTTGGCCTGTACCTTCTAGCTTTTGTTTTTGTTGTCACGACCATTTTTGCATATCCTGCAAAATAGCTCTGTGTGTGGAGTTTCTAAAGGTTCTAGATAATTATAAAAAAAAATGTGATAAGTATTGTTAAACTGACTATCACACTGAAACAACAGAAAAAAAATTGAAAAATGAGAGAAAAAATAGTTAAGTTTTATGTTTAACTCTCTTACTTATAGTGTTTGAATTGTTGCAAAACACATTTATTCATATAAGGTATAACTTTTACTTTTCAGTGATTGGATAATATTAACTCTTTCTAGATAAATTTTACGGTGATAAATTTTATAATACCGTCAAATAACGTAGTCTAATCTAATAGTGAAAGTAACGTCTATCTAATCCTATGGTAATTAATATTATATAATAATGATAAATAATAACTTTTATCCAATCCACTAGTGAATTATTAATTATGATATCATAATATAATAACATAAATGTCACTATAGTTTTCACCATTTTTCTAAGGTATATGTTTTTTTGTTTTAAATAATAATAACTCTTCACTACAAACATGACAGTGTGAAAAAACACATTCATTTGTTAATAATAAATCTTTAGGCCAACAATTGTGTCTTTTAGTTTCTCGTGAAAAACTCAATGAAGAATTTTCATGCTCATTATATATATGCTGACATGTCTTTTGTGAATGCTCTCTATCTATATTGCACATATTAGATAAAACATTGATACATATATAACATAACATTTTTATACAAGAGAGCTATTTCACTAGCCATGCGTACCAGTTGTGTTATATGTTCCAAAGATAGTGTACTTGTACAGGAAAGTTAACATGTCGAGTTAGTTGTGCCTCTCATTTCATACATGGCATACATGCAATTCACATTATATGCATCTAAGCATTTCATATCACAACAATGCACATATCTTTTATTAACATGTTTGGCATACTTTAGCCTATACGTAAAAATCAAGATGCATGAATGCATTGGACATAAAATAATAGAAAACCCTCACTTAGTGTCACTAATCTATAGCTTACATTTGCTTTCTCTTATCCTTGACTTTAGCATCACATACATCTAATCATATAAATAAATCTATATTAATATAATTAAATTTCAAAAATATAAAGAATTATCTAAAGTCATCCATAAAACATATTCTATGCATAAAAATAAAAATATTATAAGGCATAAAAAATCTGTTAAGATATTAAACTCAAACTTGACTAAGCGTGTGATTTAGTCTAAAACTTACAATAAATTTCAATTAAACATTCACTTACTAGCCATTATGCCCTAAAGAAAATATTAATTTGTAGTCATTATTATCCTTAAATATGATTGCTTAATTCCATTAATGTCATTAAATATTTATAACTTAGTTAACTTTCTTAACTCTTCAAATTAGGTCCAAAAATCACATTAACATGCATAACTTTTATCATTTGGATTCATAGTCTATTTTAAATCTCATAATTTCCAATTAACATCCATTAATTCTTTCCTAATCCTTTCAATTTAGTCTAACTGTCACATTAAAGTCCTCAATCATCATAATGACTTATGTTTCTTTACTTTCCTTGCATCGTGTTCATAGTATTATAATTCCTTACCATTTGCATTTTAGTCCTTAATTTCCATGAACTTTCCTAAGCTTGCCAATTTACTATAAAAATGGAATTTACTTCAAACTAACCTTAATTATCTCCAACACTACAACAATTAACACCTTTAATACTTTCCAATAATCCATTTATAACATTTAATCTAACATATAAGTCAAATTTACCATAACTAGACTCGAAATCAAATTATTAGAAAATTAAAAAATTCAAGCATAAATCCACTAAAATGTTGTGAACCAACATGAGTTACACCATCAAAATCATGGTAAAAAGTGGGAAAAACTACCTAAAAAAGCCTTGCTAGAGCAATTGCTAAAGTCGTCGCCTACGATGATTAAAGCTTGTTATCAGTGGCCGTTGGAGAAATGGAAAATACCACCTAAAAGCTCTCACCAACAAGAGTCCAATGTTGCTGGCGGTGCCATCACATGCGCCTCCATTTGGCCAAGATCAACCTCGAAAATCATAAAGTTGAAAACTTCAATCATCAATTTCGTCGTCGTGCAACCTCCAAACCGAGCAAATTAGTTGTTTATGGAAAGCTCTCTTCAAGAGCTTTCTATTGCCACTAATATCACTGGAAATGGAGGCTGGAGTTAAAAGTTATGGCAAATAGTATTACATTCTTATCATTGAATTTGCTTCTGACACTATCGTTACTCACCATTTTTTCTGGTCGTCGGCTCATAGGAAAGAGTCCAGTGGTAGTGGTTTCCCTCCTCTCTCTCTCTCTCTCTCTCTCAGGACTATAGGTCGAAGCTGCTCGAGCAAACGAGACTGATGTCCTATTTTTTCTTATGAAATGTAGTTCTTGATTAGTCCAAGTTTAGACCAGTCTTAACCCATAAAATCCTTTTTCTAAAACTAAAATAATTAAACAAAATCTCCACCACACAAACATATTTATATTATTTTATAAAATTAAAAACCTCCATCCATAATAAACCCAAAATACATAAATTAACTTAAATTAATTTAATTTTCTTAAATATAAATATATATTTTACTTAAATAAATTAAAATTGCTTAATCATGTAATAAATCATCCACAGACAATTAATAAACAATCATAATCTCCATAACATATTTTCCTTACATACAAATATGCCTTAACAATTAATTCATATTAAACATATTAATACTTCTATATACTTAATTAATTTAAAACTCATCTTAAAATATTAAACATTATCATATATTCATTAAACTTAAATCCTTAAAGTCATAATATTATACCACTTATTAAACTTCTTTTATAATAATATCATAACTTTAATTAAAATAACAACCTTATTAACATAAATTATTTCTCTTTAAAATATTAATGTAATTATTAAATAATATCTTTGAATCCATTAAAATATATCTAAACTCTCACTAAATCATTCGAATTCATAATCATATACACAAAAATTAAAACAAAAATATACTCAAAATAGTTCTGATTGTTACATACCTTTAAAACCGGATTTCGAACCTTAGAAATTGTATCAAGAGTAGTAAATCTTCTCCAAATGATATGGGGTTATTTTTTTATGATTCTATTGAGCTTATACATTGAGAAGCTTATCTTAGAGTTGTTTTTTGTCCAAGAAGTTGAAATATTGTTGTCCATAATCTGGCAAAGAAAGCTTTAAAGGAAAACTTTGATAATACTATCTGATGCAGAGATTTTCCTCTAGACATTCATATTTTTATATTAATTGACTTAGTTCAACCTCTTTAGTAATAAATTGAGTAACTTTTCAAAAAAAGAAAAAAAAGAAACATCAAGTTTTTCTAATATATAAGACCAACATTATTAGGGTCAAATTCAAGAAATTGTGAATGCATGTGTTTGAAAGAATAAGTCCATGTTATTGCCAAATTATGATAGTTATTCAATTCATACATTGATTAGTTAGAAAACACCAATTATAATATGGGTGAATCTTAACTTTGATGCAATGACTAAGGACAATCCAAAGAAAACAGTAAGTAGAAGTCATATCTAAGATCATTTGAGCAAAGGGTACAAGGTTTATGTGTTAATATTGGCATATGTCTATGCTTGTTGTGATACGAACATTACATGCTGCACTGGAATTGGCTTGGAGGCTAAGATGTAGATGAGTTGTTGTTGAGGTTGATTCTAGATAATTTCAGGAGATCATGCTCTCACATACAAAGCTTTCTCCTCACCATCTCAAACATTGTTATAATGTAAACAAACTCTTTATCATCATACCCCTAGCTTATGAGCTCGGTGTTCACTTCAACAAACCTGTTTATGGTCCACTAGATTATTCAGGAGGATATTACAAGAGTTGCTTAGTTACGAAAAGTGTGACTATTTTGTCTATTCTTTTTGAGTTTTAACTATGCTTTTGATTAAAAAATGACCTATAGGCTTAGTTTTAAATGTATAACACTATCATCACCATAAACAATTTTGGATTCATCTTTATTTGTTGTCAAAATTTTTATTAGATGCGGTCCAATAGTGTAATGTGGAGCAAAATTCATAGATCAAATATGAAAAATGGTGATCAATAATATATTATCATTAAATAACTAAATAATCAACCTCAATCTTAAAGCTAAAAAATAAGAACTTTTTTTTGGCTAATTAGGGTTAAAACTTGATTTTGGATGTGATTAGATAAATAAAAATAGTCCAAAGATCCAATTTAACGATTTTATTAAAAAAAAAAAAAAAAGCTATGCAGCATCAATCCATGAAACTAAAGAATTCAATCATTCAATTTCAAAATTAACGAGCTTAATTTTGAAAACAAATAAAATTTCAAAGGGTTAAAAATGCATTTCTCTTTTAAAAAAATCCCTATTCAATTGCATAATGAAATATAATAAGAGCATCTTTGATATAAAATAAATAAGAGTTTAATTATATTTTTATATTATATTTTAATTTATTTCAAAATTTACGTATTACATTTCAAAAACTTAAAATGTCTCACTATTCTTCCTATTATATGAATATACTAAATAAAAATATTAGAATTCTAAAATATTTATTTTAAATAAGATTTCATTTCTCATTCCTTAATGTAGCCAAATATGCTATTAAATATTTTACTTCCTTATACTTAATGAGAGTTTATGAGATATCCATTTCAATACACCACCCAACATCTATGGTAGAAATTCACTATTTTTATTTCTTTATTTTTTTTTGTTGAAAACAATTTTTATTTCTTACTAAATAATTTAAGAGTAATATGAATTTTCCCAGCAAATTGTGAGAGATTTTTACTAAAATAAAGTTATAAATTTAAGAAATGACACTTACACTGCCATGTTAAATAAAAAAAAAACTATAATTGTACACGTATAATATTAAATATTATATCAGTCACTTATTTTTACAGTGCCCAAAGATATAACTAACATTAGCCAAAACCAAAAATCATGTTTAGTGTTATTTTCTAATTTTTATTTTTTAAAAATAAAAAATATTTTGTAAAACATAGTTTATGGTTTCTGATTTTTTATTTTTTATTTTAAAGGTATTTCTTGATAAATATAAAAATAAAAACAATATTCAAAAATATTTTTTAATGCTTTTTTTAAAAATTTAAAATAAAAAAAAAAACAACCATATCAAAAACAAGTTGGTTACCTTGCTTAAAATAAATACTTTTTCTATACTTCGTGTCTTTACCGTTATTCTTGAAGAGATATTTTCTTAGCAATAATTCTAACAACTCTAAAGGTAAATTGGATCTGGAGTCGCTTAATTTGAGGGTTCATTCTATTATGGTCACTTATTTAAAAATTTCATTATTACAATATTATAGTTATCTTATTTATATTATTGCAGCCATTAACTCAATTTTTTTGGCTAATTAATACAAAATCGATAATGAGGTGGCTCACCTATGTTGACTCATGCAGATGACCCCACTTAAGACACAGAAATGAATGAAAGGACTAAACTGCACTCATGTGAATTCTTTCTTTTACCCCTCCATCTCTCAGTTGCTAACCAAGTAAAACAAAAATCTCAAATTCACAACTCACAACTAAAACCCTAAACTCCCAAATCCATATCCCCTGTTACTCTAAATTCGATCCACTAAATGATGCGTCCTAGATTTTGTCTATGCAATTATGGTCATGAATGATCTTTGAAAATGTTGAGAATAACTTTGAATCCTGGAAGGAGCTTTTTTGGATGTACGAATTATAAGGTAAGTGATTACGAAAATTGAAAATGTTGGATGTATTTTACATGTTTGAAATGCAATAGGGGGCCTGAAATGTATTGTAGATACTTCAAATGATAAGATATTTGGCTAGCTAAGGAAGCATTGGTGAATAATAGAGCGAAAAAGGTAATAATGTTGTTGATGAAGAGGGCTAACACTTGCGAATAGTTAGAGATTGAACTTGAAGCTGTTAGCATATAGGAGCTTAAGGGATGCAGAGCTAAAATTGAATCTATTGTTGAAGATGTCTTCTATGTGGATGGGAAGGGAAATTTAGGAAAAATGGGAAAAGGTTGTTCAGTTTGTATTGTAATACTTGTTTTTTGTATGGGGATGTTGTTGGAAATTATGATAAGGTCCTAGAGGTGGAGAGAGGTGAAATGAGATTTGAAATTTGAGAATTTTTGGTGTGTTGTGTATGTTTGGGAGGCAGGAGAAGTATGGATTGTAAGAATGAATTTGATATAATGAAAATATTTGAATATTATTATTAATATTTTTGGTTATAAATATGTTTATTATAAATATTTTGTTATAATTAATGTTATCATTAATAAAAATGTTGAACAGGTTCATCAAATCTTCATAATTATCAATGTTCAAGCAAAAATAAAATCTTAAGTTAGTAAAAATAACTTATTAACTTAGTAATAAAAGTTATTCATTTAGTATATTACTTTACAACTTATAATCTTATTAAAGTTAATGAGTTTAAAACTTAGTAATAATTGAGTAACTTTAGTGAATAATAATAGAATATTAGCTTAAGACTAGCTTAAGATTAATAAAATTATAACCAAAAAAATTTGAATCACTGTGTTGTAATAACAATAATAACAAAAGGTGTCATAATTGAACATCTAAATCTACATTTCATATAATTTGATCCCTAGTCCACATTAATGTAAGCATTTATAAAAAATCATTTGCATCACTATCATTAAACCTTATTTGCCTTTTGTGAACCATACCAGTTTAAAGGGAATGGTAGACATAGTTTAATGATACAAAAAAAAAGCATATTCACATTATGGACCAAGATATAATGTGATACTAGAAACCAAAAAAAAAACATCTCAGCTTAAATATTCACAAAAAGACTAGTTATAGTATCTAAAAAAAAAACATTTGAAGGGGTTAAGGTTATAATCTTCTTCATTATTGTTTCATCTTTAATTTTCACTGAGGTGTTATCTTGTTTCTTTAATGACTTCTTAGCCTTCAATGGTGCTTTAGAAAGTTGTTCAATATGCTTCTTACAAGGTCTAGTAACAGGCTTAGAAGGATGACTTAGATCCTTAGATGAACTTGGTGGTAGATATGCTTTGTTCCTCTTAACATCAACATGCTGCCCCTGAAGTATCCGCTTCTAATTGGTGGCTTAAAGTTATTGGTGATAGGTCTGTGTGCATTACTTGTTGCACTTGACTTATGTTTATCAACTTCAATTAGCTTGACAAATTTCTTATTTTTTCTTCTATGTTCCTACATAATATAAAAAGGAATTATTGTCAAGTATAAATATCATAATTATATATGAATGAAATGTCTTAAATAGGTTACCTCTTATTGAGCCTATGCATTATATTCATCATCATTTATTAGCAAAACTTGAATGAGAATCTCTGCATCATCACTACTATAAGGCTATGGTTAAGAAAAAGAATATTTGTATGCAGGATTCTGAGACATAGTGGGGACTTCTGTGGTTGGTTAGGAGTTGAATAGTGGTACATCACTTTTAAAGTTTGGTGAGTGGGGAAGGTCATTGAACATTGTGTCATTAAAAACTTTACTACTACCTTATTAGACCACTAGTCACAAAATATTAAGTTTGCAATATAAAAATGGAAATTGAAATGTAAATGTGAAAATGAAAGCATTGAGTTAATAAGAGCTTACATCGGGCATCCATTGGACAGTGCAAGTTCTACTGGTAGTTAGATTGGATGTCAACTAGATTATGAGATGATTCTCCTGTTTTTTTCTTCTTTACAATAGACCTTTCTTGAAATGATTGAGTCTGGCACAATTACATCAAATATGTTTCAAGCATATATATTACGTTATGACATTATATACGTATTTAAAGATTGAGATACTCATAAGTAATTTACGAAGTCTTTTCTTCAGTAAAATATTTTGATAAGAGGTAGCTGCTTTTTGCAAGTTATGTTGTTATGGCCACTCTCACCACATCTCTTATAACTTATCATAACTTTTTTTTTTGACACTTTTCCTTTATTCAAAGCCCTTTGTAATTCCTCAGCCTTCTTCCTTCTTAATATAACCTTTCTTCCCTTCTTAGGCTTAGGTCTCCCAGGTAGCAGAAATGGCTCCTCATCATTCACATGCCACAAATTAGTCCATTTATAAGATTGATACAATATGAATAGGTTTTCAAATATGTTTATACCCTATAGCAATCATTTACATCATCCTTTGTCTTCTTATTATTGAGGTGAAAGGCAACAATAACATGCACATGAGATTCCATTCAAGTCCCATCTTCTACAGTTGCAACTTTTCTCCTCCTTATCCACCTCATACATGCCACCAAGACCTACCATTTGAAACTTATTGCCTCCTTGACCAAAGACTCTCATACTAATGGCTCCACTCTTTAATCTTATATAACTTTTTTTTGTATTTTAGGACACAAAGGACCTTTAGCTTTCTTGATCAAATCTTTCTTCCTATACAACCTTTTTATCAATTTTGTTCTTATCATCCTTAATATAGTTATTACCCCTTTCCCCCTAGCATCTAGAATGAATGAATTAAAATATTCACAAATATTATTCAATTATAGGTCACACTTTGAATGGGTCTTGAAATGTGACCTTGACCAGTGTTTAAGATCAATATTACTCAAATACCTATATGCATCCTCATTTATTTTAGCTATCTCATCAAGTTTATCCCTAAACTTTTTTGTCATAACTAGCTCTAGCAGCATTCCATAATGAATCCTTTAATTCATTCCCTTTAAAATCTTTCCTAAAGTTGGTATAAATATGTCTAACACAAAACCTCTTATCACATGTAGGAAATAATTCATCCATAAAAAGAATCAGACCCTACCCACATAAGCAATGTATTACTAAAAAATGAAAAAAAAAAAATTATGACGTACATGAAATGCAAAGTAACATATGCAAACTGAAATGGCCACTAAAAAGGCTAATAATGGTATTGATATCTCATCAAGTTCAACTAAACTAACGAACAAAAAGAAACTTCATTATTCAAAAATAAAAAGCAAACTAATACGTTACTAACACATGCAAATAATATACTGAAATTCAAAAAATTTATTAAAAATAGTATGCATCAAGCTCAACTTTTGTTTGTCTGACATAAAAGTGCATTGCCTTAAGTTGCCTTGGGTGCTAAAATTAATTGCAAGTTGTGCCAGAAACCAACTCCAAGCTTCTTTGTTCTATCTCTTCACCACAATCCAAACAAATGGAAATATGCAGTCATTTGTATCTATTCCAATAGTAGACATGAATTGCCCTCATACATACCCTTTAAAAAACACCCATCCACACTTATTATAGGTTTTTACCCAATATAAAATGCTTCTTTCGAAGGTCCTAAATAGACATACATGCCTAAGAACACCCGCTCATCACTATCCTAGAAATGAATAAAACTGCCAGGGTTGGTTTTCAATAACTTCAGCTCGCAATCTTTTAATCTCTTAAATTAATCCTTTTCATCACTACAATAATTTTTACTGCTCTACTCCTAGCTCCCCAAGCTTTAGTCCAAGTGGCATTAATTTGGTGCTCCATCTTAACAGTATCAATGAACCCATTCAAGTTCCAAGTTGGATCAACCCTAAAGGTCTCCAAATATCTCTTAGCAAGCCATTTAGAGGTCACATGTCTAATATTGTGATATTTAGAATAAGTGTGAGCAAACACACCTCATTTGATTTGGATTGTGCTAGGATCATTTAGAATTGGTAAACATGATAGGAAAAACCCACACCTTTTTTTTACATTTTCCTATGGAACTTTTAGTATCATTAGGCTTAAACCTAATTTGCCACCTGTGTTTGATTGCCCATTACCTAACAATAAGTTTAAACTTAGCAAAGTTTTTAAATTTCATCCCAAGTTTAAATGTAAGGTCTCTCATATCCCTTTCAACTATAAACTAAGGGTTCCTAAACCCGTCACCTCTAATCTCACCATCACTATCAGTTTCAGATTCATTAAGTAAAACATCTGAAGTTGGATATTTCTTATCATCATCATCTAACCCCCCAACATCATCCCCTTCTACATTACCCTTCATATCTATTCCTTTGCCCTTGTATCGACCTTTATTCTTCTTACTTTTCTTCCTAAAATATTCTATAGGCATATCTAAGTCAATATCTTCTTCAACATTAGTGTCATTCAATCATCATCATCCTCAAAATCATAATCATTATCTCTTAAATAAGTATCAGGATCCTTAATGTCATCATCCTCACTAGAATCTTCACTCCTTCCTCATTCACCTCAATCTCAACCCCCCACAACTTTCCCACTCCTCTTTCCAAACCCAATATTAGATGATGACACTCTATTATGAGTTTCAGCAGCATCTATCCCTTTCCTATTATCAATTTCATTAACATTTTTCAACTGAGTCACAAATATATGAACAGTTTTAATCTTATCTACACTAATCCCTATTTATAACACATCACTGTCAGTCTCTAAATTTTTAAAATGTCCCCTATTTGTTCATCTCCTGACATCTATTTGAAGCTCATCTCATCACTTAGATTACACTATTCTGTCATTCTCCTAATTTATAACATAGATAATTTATCACTACTACAAAATTTAAAATAACCTATAGAACCACCCATATACCCCACTGCCCCATGTTGTCCACTGTGATGCAAATGAATACTAAAATATCCAGTCACCCAAACCGCAAATGCAAATAAATGACAACAATAATAAAATAAAAAAAACCAGCAATGTGACAGTACGAGACAATTATATTAAGACACTGTCGGTACACAGACATTAGTGTTGGAAAAAAGAATAAGTTAAAACAAAAACAATAATTTCAAATATAATCCACACTATATTATTATGTACCAGAGACTGGAACAATAATATATATAATAAAAGATATAATAAACAAATCCCTAAATCCATTAAAAAATTTAGCTCATATTTGTTTATTCAACATCTTAACCTTAAACCCAAAGTTAAAAAAAATATATATTCATATTTTAATCATTCATTGATGCTAATATTCATATTTTAATCACCCATTAAAAAACTTTTGATGCTAAATTTAACCCTTTTACAGGCTTCTCTTCACAATATCGTGTACCATAACAAATAATGATATTCGAGGTTTTGATTTGAGAGATTCAACAACAATAAAAAGAAGATTTTTCTAGGATCTTTTGGTTGGATTTATCTAGAGATCGAGAGATTTTTTTTTTTTTGGTAATATAGTTAAGATGTTTTCAAATCAATTCACATATTAGTCAATATTAAGGTATCCTTTGGATTGAGTGATTTCAAATGAGATATTTAATAAAATTCATGAATTTGAGGTGAATATATTATTTGAGACATCCAAAGATATCATAATCTATGTTTTTATAAAATCTATCATTCTTCAAATCCTACATTTTGAGGATTTTTACTTTTCTATCTAAGAAGTGGAAAAGTTCAAATCTATTATTTTTCAATAAATAATGGATTATTATAATAATTTTTTATTTTAAAATTATCCTTAACAACCATAGATTTTATGTTCAAACCAAATAATGGATTTTTTTAAAAATCCATTGATTTTACTATTTATGAATTTTAAATTTATTGATTTTATAAAATTCATATATTTTAAATTCTCTCAATCTAAATGAGGCCTAAATCTCTTCTTAAAAAGTTTTAGAAATATACTCTTACATCAATCGGATGCATCCAAAGAAATTAATTCTTTGAATTCTCTTCCTAAAAATCAAATTTAAATAGATAATGAATGAAGCAAATTCTATTAGTTATCTAAATGAATCTTTAAAATTATCTAAGAGTTTTTTGACATTTATCTTGTATAAGAATGAAATTTAATGAGTTTATTATTATTGAACTATAAATTATAATATTTTAATTATTTTATAAAAAATAATTTCTTTTTAATTGTTATATATAAGTTTTATAAAAAAATTTTATGTAGAATTGTTTAATTACTAAAAATGTTGTTACATATATACTAATTAATATTAATAAAAAATAATTATTAAGATTTCATAAATCTAAAATAAAAATTATAACATTCTAAGTTTTGCAATTATACTGTACAAATATATGTAAAAAATTATTATTATTATTAATTTAATTTAATGTATAAAATATTAACATTATATTTTTATTAGTCATTTTATGAATTAATGACAATAGCTAAATAAAATTTATCAAATGATTTATATCAAATTGCTATCCGCTATTAGCTACTAGTTTCTTAAATAATTATCTTTTACAGTTGAAGGCGGTTCATGAACAATATTATGGAAGAGTAATCTCTCGTTAATTAGAGAGAATAATTTTATTATGTATTTGTAAATAAACAAGAAAGTACAAAAACTAATACAAAAACAAATAGTAGAAGACCTGGTGGCATATTTTGATCAAAATAAAAAAATTTTTAAATTTTCATAATTAAATCAAAATTTTAGGAATTTTAAAATGCAAAATCAATATTATTTTAAATTTTCGTGATTTAGTGTAATTACTTTCATACAAATTCGAGATAGTTCTATTTGATTTTTCAATTTTTTCAAAATGATTAAGTTTGATTTAGTATTGATTTAGGTATTTGATTAAAATGAAATTTCCTATTTTTAATATGTAAGTATCAAAAAAAATTTAAAATTTCTCACTTTTAATCATTTGACTACTAAAATAAATAAGCAACATGATTTAACAAAAATAACAAAAAATTTATATATTAATTTACTAATAATAATAAATAATCTAATTTAATTATTATTAATAATGATTATTAATAGTATACACGCTTTTATTTTTAAATTTCTCACTTCAATCATTTTAAAAATAATTATACCAAAAAATAACTAATAATTTACATATTAGTTATTAAATTGAGAAGTATTATTAATATTTATTATTAATTTACAACTAATAATTAATAAGTAGGCTACATTAGTATTTATTAGACTAGCTTGATGAATTAATATTCTTGGAAGTTATAAATATTAATATCTAAGACTAAAATTTTAGGTGGTATTTAATAGAATTAAAAATTAATTATTGAAAATCAAGATAATAATTTTAGTACTATATAATAAAAAACTAAATAACTTGAATATTAAAAATTTAAGAATTGAATTATTAATGAATTTATTAAAAACATATCAATGAACTAAAGTTACAAATAATAATAATGATAGAGGTGATAGCGATAATTACTTTATTAATAAAAATAACAATAATTATAGTGATTGCTCAATGCTGGTGGTTGTATTAGCCATGATAAAATAGATAATAGTGAGAATGGTGAATAGAGAGTGGTTATGGCAGTAATTAGTCATAGTTCTGTTTATGGTAATGAAAATAATGATGATTTGTGAGTGAAAGATATATTATTAAAAGAGATTAAACTAATTAATTTATATTACTTAATTTATCGAGTAAAAATTATTCAGGTATCAAATTAAGTATTTAATAAAAAAATTATCAAATACACTTAATTAAAATCTTAGAAAAGCGTTGTTAAATAAATTTAAAAAATTAAATACGAAATATTTTCATTTTAAATGGTTAATATAAATTACCAAACATCCATTAAATTATTATTAATTATCTATTTTTATTATTTAAATCATAAAATTTTACATTACTTCAACAATATAAAAAATTTTAAAAATAAAATTTTAAATATTAATCTCTTTTTTATGTCTGTGTATATATCTAAAAGTAAATAAATAAAATTATTTTTTTAAAAAATTTAATGAATTTGTTTAATTTAATGAACTTATTTCTAAAAATTATAAATATTAATTAATTTTCAACACTTAAACTTAATTAATATTAGTTATTTATTGTTTTTACCGTATCAATCATACAAATCTCATATAGTTTCATTAAAACAACGAAAAATAAAAAAGAAATTTCCAAATTTCTTAAAATTAGAAAACAAAATTTTAAACAAAGAGATTATCAAAACCCCAAGCTTTCCCTTATATATATATATATATATATATATATATATATATATATCCAATTAAAAGCTTCAATTATCAAGTTATTAATACATTAAAAAATTATCTCATATAAAAAAATTTTTTTAAAAAAAAGGAAAAAGGGTAAAGAATGAAGCACTTTGTTTGTCCTAAATGATAGCCGAACAAACAAACAAGGCCTCAATAATGCTGTAAAATATAAACAAAATCAGAAACTGAAAAAGAAAAGTAAAATACTACCACTTTTTTTTACTTTCTTGATTAATTAAAATAACAGTTTCAATTTTATTTTTTAATTAAATAAAGGAATTAAACTGTGCATTGGAAATGTCTTCCATATATTTTTGACTTCTCCCTCTTCAGCTCAGGCGATTTCGCGCTTTCTCTCTCTTACTTCCCACTTTTTCTTTTTCCTTTTGTTTTCCATCTTTGACTCCATCCGTACTTTTCATATTTTACAACAACGAACATCTTTCTCTCTTCCTCTTCGTCTGGTTCCTCTGTCTTCTCCGACACCTCACAGTACCGTTCTTGAATCGCCGTTTCTTAGTCAACAGCGGCGATCACTAACTTTGACTAGAAGATAGTTGGGGTAGATCTGTATTTAAAAAAAAAAAAAAAGAAAAGAAAAGAGGAGGGTGGTTTGATGTGAGGAGTGAAAGTAGATGGTATATGATGAACGGAGCTCCGGTGAACGATCGGAGAGGGAGGTGGCGTTCTGGTAAATATCTTCACATGGAATGGCAGATCTTGTTAGCTTCGGTAATGCCGAACGTGACATTGACCAGGTTCTTCTCCATTTCGTCTATTATTTTTCTTTTGATTTTCTTTTTTAGCTTAGTATTGTTAAAATTCGGTCTAGCTGTGAAATGCGTGAGAATTCCGTAGTCAATTTTGGTAATTTCTCTCATTTTTAGGGTCAAGCTATCGTTTTTATTTATTTTTTCAGTTTTGAAATTTAAATGCTATATTTTTGCGGATTTTACTTTGAGTTAGTTATATGAATGTATCTGACTTCAATTAAGCTTTGATATAATTAATGTCTTAGTTCGGTCATCAATGTCTATATTTTTATTTTCTATGACACTTTATGTTTTGCTTCTTTGGCTACTTTTTAATTGCTTATTTTTAGCAATTTATTGGTCTTTGAAGGTTTATTTTGAGGGCAACATACAATTCAGGTGGAACAGGTTAATATATGGCTAATTTCACCCATTATGTACTTAAGATATAATTAGTGACCATAACTTTTGACTTAAAGATATGAATGTTATGTGGGTAAAAGATCTGAATGTTATGTGGGTATCATCAGATATTAGGTCTGCTGATATATTATGTTATCGTTCAATGCTTGGTTTGTTCGCTACTTTGTAAAAGGTGTGAACTTTGAGATTTATTTTATGAGGGGGTGATTCAGAGCGTTGTACTTTGTCAAGCTGGTTTGGTAAATATGAAAGGAACCACTGATGCCCATCTGTAATTATGATATTTGGCTGGAATATTCCTAGTTTGATGATGTTGCTGTGCGGAAATCTATGCAGTTTATGTAACTGAATACTTAGCCAGCATCATTTGGTGATGCTGATGGAGTTGTCCTTATTGTTATAAATTATATTCCTACCTTTTGCAGGCACTGATTGCTTTGAAGAAGGGTGCTCAGCTTCTGAAATATGGTCGCAAGGGAAAGCCTAAGTTTTGTCCGTTTAGACTTTCCAGTGTAAGTGTTTGTCTTTCACTCTTGAATCTTTTATGAAGGGCACTTCGGATGTAAATGCTACATTCCATCTTGGCTTAGGTGAAACTTTAAAATCATAATGTACTCCAATGCGAGGGGAATATTCTGAATGTTATGACTTAAGCTTTGTGTTTCACTTTCTGGTGTAACAAAATTTTTTAACATGTTTATGCTAAGTGAATTGTTTTTTCACAGTATGGAAACTGGTATTTATGGTCCCTATCTACTGTAGTCTCATGTGGAGGTTTCATCATTAAGTTCTTCATTTTTCTCTTTATATTTTATCTTTTTTGTAGTCAGATGCTTACTGCCTACTTAGCTCCCCTTTTAAGGGATCCTGTGAGTTAGTTTTACTAGTCATTATAAACCTGCTATATATTCAATGATTTTTTTTAATTGTTTTTATGATTTTATCATGTGTAGTATTAATAATCCTAAAAATATTGCTATATATTCCATGATTTTCATTTTAATGATTTAATAGTATGTATATTCTTCCGATTGGATGTCGTATTTTCCACAATTTTGCCATGCAATCTTGCAATTCCTTTTTTCTCTCCCTATACTGCTGTTCACACCATCATATTCTCCCTGCTTTTCATGTATAAAACTCACAGGATGAAACAACTTTGATCTGGATTTCAAGTAGCAGTGAAAGAAGTTTGAAATTAGCATCTGTCTTGAAAATTATTCCTGGACAAAGAACTGTAAGACATCTGTATCTATTGTGCACAATTGTGTTGTATTGTACTCGCTAAGCCCTTATGTATTATTCCAAATAATATTCTAAGTATCTCTCCAATGTGCCACCAGGCTGTTTTCCAACGTTATCTCCGTCCTGAAAAGGACTATCTATCTTTCTCTCTTATATACAATAACGGAAAGCGGTCCCTTGATCTGGTTAGTGATTGTGTTAGGCGATCGCCTCTAAGTTCCTATATTTTCTGCTTAAACTTTGAATCTCATATGTAGTTGCCTTCCAGATTTGCAAGGACAAAGTTGAGGCTGAGGTGTGGATTGCTGGCCTAAAAGCATTAATATCCTCTGGTCAAGGTGGACGCTCCAAAATTGACGGATGGAGTGATGGAGGTCTCTACCTTGATGTAAGTGCACTTATTTTGTGCTTATTATTTTGACATTATGGTTTTTCCATGTCCCTTCCCCACACACAACTTCAAGCCCAGTCGTGTTTCATTCCATTTATCATCATATCCAAGCAATATGACAGCTAATCACAGTTGATGGCTTGCTCAGTTTGCAAATTTTTATTCTTTTAGGAGTATAATTTATTCTATTTAATTAAAAAATTTCCCTGGCAGTGGACGGTGAGGTGATTAAATTGTGATGAGGTTTTGGCCATCCTTATGAATTTATAGCATTTACTTAACTACGATTATACTTGTAGCATTATTCAGTGAATGAATCATAAACAGAACTTTGGATGTTTGGGCGTTTTTGACCAATATATGTCGATTGTTATTCAAGGTGTATGCTTTATAGGTGCAAAATATGTTATATAGGTGTCTGTTTAAGCATTTTCAATACAATGGTAATGTTATATAGGTGCCAAATATGATATTTATGTTTTTCCTTTCCTTTGCATACTGCTGTGATGTGAAATTATGTGGTAAACTGATTTCAGGACGGCAGAGACTTGACCTCAACTAGTGCAAGTGACAGTTCAATTAGTGCGACGCGAGATATTAGCTCTCCAGACATTTCTGTGAGTTTTAATCCTAGTAGTATTCCAAGGAGTTTTCGGCTTGAGAATTCTCCGAATTCTGATCAGTCACATGTAGCATCAGATAATACAAATATGCAAGTTAAAGGATCTGGTTCAGATGCTTTTCGGGTTAGTGTTTCTAGTGCCCCAAGTACTTCCAGTCATGGTTCTGCACCAGACGATTGTGATGCTTTAGGTGATGTATACATATGGGGTGAGGTAATATGTGATAATACTGTCAAGGTTGGGGCTGATAGGAATGCTAATTATTCGAGCACTAGATCAGATGTGTTTCTCCCTAGGCCATTAGAGTCTAATGTAGTTTTAGATGTGCATTATATAGCCTGTGGGGTTAGGCATGCAGCATTAGTCACAAGGCAAGGTGAAGTTTTTACATGGGGTGAAGAATCTGGTGGACGGCTTGGCCATGGTGTTGGA
>CATIWR010158185.1:0-26155 GCA_949677035.1 Omphalea diandra | reverse complement strand
TTGTCCCTTAGCACCAAGAAGGGGGGTTGAATTAGTGTATAAAAATTTCAAAAACAAAAAAGAGGGGAAGAAGAATGAATAGAATGGAGATAATGATTTATAGTGGTTCGGGTATAATTGACCTTATGTCCACTCCCCAATCTACCAATTGGGTATTTCACTATCTCAAGGTGTTTTCAAGCTCACACCCAACTTATACAACTTGTGTTTTGATGGCTCACACACAACCTTCCAACAATGTGTTTTTAGGCTAACACACAACCTCACTCAAGTGTTTCACTAGGCTTACACTCAAACCTTTCTTAAAGTGTTTTTACAGGCTAACACTATAACCTTACAACTTGGTGTTTAATGCTCACACCTAACACTTACAATTTCATAAAGTAAATTGAAGAAAATGAGTAGCAAAGATTGAGAGCTTTAATGACTCGTAATAAATTTCTTAGCAACCTTATTCATGGCTATTTAGTGGAGTATTTATACCCAAACTTCACCAAAGAGACGTTGTAGAACATAGCTCACCAAATCTTTGAGACATGCTTGACAGATTCTGTATTAAATCTTGACGGTCTTAATTCACGGTCGGTATTACTCATTAATGGTCGCGAAATCTAAATTTTTGAAGGAAAATCCCATTTGTGTCTAACGACTAGTCCACATGGCAGCTCCTAATTAGTTCACTAGAAAAATATAGTCGTTGTCCTTTTACCTGCTTTCAAAAGTCGCGATCGTGAACTTTCTTGTACAGCACGCAAAAGAGGACGTGAATTCGTCTACAAAAAAATGGTTATTTTTCTTCACGATTCGCGGTCCCTACCAATAAGATGCCTTCGCAAAATTTGACTTCCGATGATCTACTGGAACATGTGTCATGTTGTGACTGTGGACTTGCTTCCCTCTTGAGTCACTTCAAAATTCGCGGTCGCAACTAGGGTGTGACATATACTGCGATTTCGTCTGTCAATTTTGGACTCTTTCATTTGGATAAATCGCGGTTGAGAATAACTCAGCGATTTTGCCTGTCTACTTTCTAGCAATGCTTCTTCACATATCGCAGTCACGAAAACAAAGTAGCAGTTGTGATTTAGAAGTCTTTTTTTAGCTGTCGTGATTTAAATGTCTTTTTTTATACTTGAAGATTTTTTAGTTACATCCAACTTCCAATTTAGATAAAACCTAAAGGCTGCAAAATAACACTAATTTGAAATATTATACATGATTAATCTCCTTTGTCTAGATCAAAAGAGGTCCAAGACTTGGGTTAACTACTATAGTCCAACAATAACATAACCATATCATAGCAATCATCACACATACACATTAGGATCTAATTATGGTTTTTACTCACCTTTTGATGTGACCAACCTTTATGGTAGGTTTGGTCCTCTTTCTTGGGCTTCCTTAAAGTGTTGAGATCCTAATATTTGAGACATACATGGTTATAAGTATGCCAAAATGATTATGATTGCTTGGCATGCAACCATAGGCATGTTCCATACAAGTGGACCTAGTGTTTATGCATATTTTCCTTGTATGGCAACTTGACCTTGGTACACTTTCATAGCAATAACTCTAGATATACTTATCCAAATAACTATATTCTTTTTTTAAAATAAACTAGACACATAATGATACAATATAGTCAAATTTTAGGTTAATATAAGATATATGAAAATATGTTGAATTGTTGAAATTTTTCTTATATCAATGTCATCTCAGTCTGAGTTGGTCTAACAATCTTGGTATATCTCCAATTGTACAAATCGAATTGCAAAAAATGAATTATCAAAAATTAGAAACACATAAGGGAACATTTTTCATGCTTTTATTCATTGTCTAATTTAGTCTATAAAGTCACCAAAACGACTGACCGATCTTAGGTTGAGCAAGTTTTTAACATGTTGATAATCAGTCATGATAAAGGGGCAATATCTCATCAACCATAACAAATTTGGCAAATATAATTTATAGGAATGTAGATCAGACATAAATATACGACTTTTAACTTTGGTAATCAAATTCCAATTCTATTGCCATCAAATTCTTGGAAAACAAATTAAAAGACATATGAGGTTTCATCGGGTTTGACATCAGTCATAATCAATGAGACATATCTTTTTCCACACAACAAATTAAGCAAAACTGCTTTATGGATATTTATAGGGGATACAACCTTACAAATTTCATGTTTTTTACTTTGTCTAAATCAGTACATAAGGTCATCAAAATATATGAAAACATCCAAACTGAGGAGATTTTGGTTGGTTGTGAACCAGCCCTAATGAAGGAGCCATATCTCCTCACACACACTAAATTAAGCAAAATGTTTTATATGTATTTAGATGGATAGTAAATCTAAAACTTTCATATTTTATACTTTCCCTAATTCCTCTTATAGTGTTATGAAATAACAGGTAAAAAATCAGTTCTAATAACAAAACCAACACAATTAGCTCTTGGTTCTTTTGAGCTTTAACCTCTATACATGAGCTTTACCTCAAAATACTCCATAATTCTTCCTAATAATGCATCTTTAACATGTTATGAGGGAGGACTTTCATGTGGGAGGAAGATCAAATCACTTACCTCATTTGTCAAAACTATAAATGCTTATAATTTCCTCAATGCTAGCTCACTCTTCACCCTCTCCTTCTTCTTCTTTTTCTTCTTCTTCTTATTCCTCCTTTCTTTTTTTGTTTCTTTCTATTTTCTGCACTTCCTCACATTTTTTGTTGTCCAATCTAATCCTGAAAGATGAAAATTTTAATTTGTATGCGTACCCTAATAAGACAAAATCATGGTGTCTCACTACCATTGGTTGGAAGTTCAATATTCCTTTTTTTGTCCCTCTTCTTCACTCTTTCACCACCTCCATCCATCTCTTAATCCCCGTATATTCCTTATACTTTTAAATAAGCTATAAAACACCATTATTTATGATGTTATATCATGCACACAACATAAGATATGTTGTAATGCAACTATATAAACATTACATATATGATCAATTGTCTTAAATGCAATGGTGTAAGTGTCATCATCGTGCTTATCCAATTCACATATCTAAATTATAATTTATCCAATGCATATGTTCATGTGGGATTGTAGATCATTTATGCAATGAATATGTTCATGTGAGAATGCTAATGAATGAGAATAGGGATGTTATATTTCTTCCTCTTTTATCAAGAATTTCGTCCTATAAATTCAATACCTGTAGACAAATATGGATATTATCATTTAAGGTTCTCTTCGATTTCCCATGCAGCCTCTTCTTGTGAGTGGCTTCTCCATAACATCTTAACCAAAAGGGATTTCTCAATTTCATAACTATTTTGTATTATAACTAATGATTCTCACTGGTTCTTCAACATAACTTACATAATCTGCAATTGTTATTATTGGATCCCTAAGTATATGTGTATGATCAGACATACTTTTTGAGCATACTCACATGAAATACATCATGAATCTAGGCAATCTCTAGTGCAAGTGCTAGACTGTAAGCCAATGGATGGATTCTTTCTAGGATCTTATAGGGTCTTATGTATCAAGGATTCAATTTTCCCTTATTGCTAAATCGAATTATTCATTTCCATGGTGAAACTGGAAGGAACACTTTGTCTCTCAACTCATACTTCATTTCTCTTTTGTATTGGTCTATACAGCTTTTTTGCCTGTCTTCTATTACTTTAAGTTTGCTCTTGATTACTTCACCTTATCCATAGTTTTGCACTAGTTCCTTCTAAATCACGTATCCCTTCTTAATCCCAATAAATAGGACTTTAACATTTTTTTCCATATAGTACTTTTATGTGGTGCTATATGTATACTATTATGATAATGATTATTATAAGCAAATTCAATCAAGGTAATATAGTCATCCCATGCTCCTTTGAACTCTATCGCATAAGCTCGAAGTATGCCTTCAAGCATCAAAATTGTCCTTTCTGATTACCCATCTATTTGAGGATGAAAAGTAGTACTAAAACACAATACCAAAGTTTGTTGCAAACAGACCCAAAATCAAGATGTAAATCATGAATAGCTATATGATATAATGAACATTGGAACGCCATGTAATATGACAATTTTATTTACATATTTCTTAACTAAGTGCTCAAGTGAACTACCCCATCGAATAGGCAAAAAGTGAGTTGACTTAGTTAGTATATCAATGATCACCCATATAACATCATTCTTCTTAAAAGTTCTTAGTAACCTATATATAAAGTCCATGGTTATTCTTTCACATTTCCATATTGGAATCATCAATGGTTTCAATTTTTTAGCTAGTGCTTGATGTTCTGTTTTGATCTACTAACAAGTCAAACATGTTGAAACATAAGTCGCTATATCTTTCTTCATTTTAGGCCATCGAAAATGAGAACATAGTGTATTATTCATTTTCATCATTCTTAGATGCATGTCATATGAAGCATTATGTATTTCTTATAGGATCTCTCTTTACTAGTTATCAACATTAAGCACACAAATATGAGAACCCATCATCAATGCATCATTTCAAATATCAAAATCACCATGTCTATGTTATTTTACCATTTCAATAATTCTATGTAACTTTGGATCATTGCCCTGTGATCCTTTAATTCGATCCTACAACATTGGTCCAACTTGAAAAGTAGCAATTAATACCCCATTCCTTGATATGTTCAGTTCCATATTCATAGCTCGTAACTAAACTAAAAAGACAATGTAAATACTTGTAAACGAGCTACACTGCTTCTTGATTTCCTACTTAAAGCATCAGCAACCATATTTGCCTTCCTTAGGTGATACTTAGTAGTGCAATCATAATCTTTTTAGCAGAATTAGCCACCACCTTTGTCTCATATTTAATTATTTTTGGCTTATCAAATACTTCAAGCTATTGTGATCTGTAAATATCTAAAAATTTTCTCCATACAAGTAATGTCTCTATATTTTCAAAGCAAACACAATGGCAGCAAGTTCTAGGTCGTGTACTGGGTAAGATAATTCATAAGTCTTTAGTTGCTTAGATGCATGGGCAATTATGTTACGATGTTGCATTAAAACATATCCTAAACCGTGATGATAGGCATCACAATAGACTATAAATTCTCCATGACCTATAGAAATGGCTAACACTGAAGCAGATGTCAGTCTATCTTTTAATTCATCAAAACCCTTTTAACATGCTTTAGACCATTGAAATGTTGTATTTTTCCAAAGTAACTTAATTAAAGGAGTAGCAATAAATGAATACCCTTCAATAAATCAATGATAACACCTAGTTAGTCCTAAGAAACTTTGGACTTCAACAACATTCTTTGGGGTTTCCTATTTTGCTATTGCTTCAATTTTGTTTGGATCCACCTCTATGCCTTTTTTAGAAACTACATGTCTTAAAAAATACCACATGGTTAATCCAAAACACACACTTGCTTAATATAGCAAATAGTTGATTTTCTCTCAAAATTTGCAACATAATTCTCAAATGTTGTTCATATTCCTTTTTGCTCCTTGAATATTCCAGTATGCCATCAATGAACACAATTACAAAATTCTCAAAATAAGGTAGAAACATTTTGTTCATAAGAGCCATAAACACAACTAGTGCATTAGTCAAACCAAATGGCATCACCAAAAATTCATAATGCCCATACCTAATTCATAAAGCTATTTATGGTACCTCTGGGTATGAAATTTTAAGCTGATAATATCCTGATTTTAAGTTAATTTTAGAAAACACCTGCACTCCTTGTAAGTGGCCAAACAGATCATCTATCCTTGGTAAAGGATATTTGTTTTTCACAATAACTTGATTCAACTGCCTGTAATCAATACACAGCCTCATTGTCCCATTTTTTTTTAACAAATAATATTAGAGCACCCCAAGGTGACACATTAGGTCTAATGAATCCTTTTTCAAGTAGTTCCTGTAATTGGGTCTTTAATTCTCTCAACTCAGCTGGAGCCATCTTATATGGTGGAATGGATATCAGTGTTGTTGCTAAGACTAACTTAATTGTGAATTCTATCTCCCTATCAGGTGGCAAACCAAGTAAGTTGGCTAGAAATGCATCTGGAAACTCATTTACCACTGGAATATTCTCAAGTAATTAATTTGTGAACCTTATGTCTACCACATATGTCAAATAAGCCTTACAATCACTTTAATCATGTGAAAAGCCTTGATAGACACGTAAGTAAAATTTACATTTACCCTTAAAACACAACCTTTATATGATTTGGAGATTCTAGAACAACTTCTTTAGTTAAACGATTCATTATTGCATGATATTTGGACAACCAGTACATACCTAGTATCACATCAAACTCACAGAGTTGGAACAGTACTAGATCAACATTCAACTCAACGTCATCAATGTGAATCCCACAATCACGACATACCTTATCCATAATCATCACATATTTTAAAGGAGTAATAACATGTAGATTAAAACCTAAAGGTTGATGCTGACTACATAATTATGATGTCATGTTTAATGAAATATATGAATGTATGAAGCCAAGATCAATTAATGCATTAACTTCTAAATCATGGAGAAAAAGTTTACCAGTGGTTACTTCTGCTATAACAGTTGTTTCTTACCTAGTCATGGCAAATACATTGGCCTGTGTTAGTTCTAAAACTCTAACCTTCATATTTGCTCATACCATGGCCAGCTGTGGTTATTCTACCTTTGCCTTTGCCCCTGCCAAATGATATTATAGCTCCATTTCCTTTTGAAACTTCAACTGGAAACTCTAATGTAGCTCTACCTCCCTCTGACATTCTGGATCTTTTAGGACAATCTTTAAGAATTATATGACAAAAAAAATTCATAAAAGTAGCACCTACCTATCAATTTTCTACATTCAACCATATGTTGCCCACCACAATGTACATATGAGGGTCGTTGTTGGATAACTTGGTCTTTACCTCTGCTTGTATATGATGAAACTCCTAATCCCTTGCCTTTATAGCTAAAGTAATCAACCTTAGCACTGGACTGTGATGTCATATAATCTCTACATTTACCTTTGTTTCTATTAAAATCTCTCATAGACTCAATAGGCCATCTTTTTACTCGTTGCTTTGCCCTTTTTTTTTTCTAATCTTTCCACCCTAATTTTATTAGCTTGGTATAACTTTCAAGATCTGTAGTTGTGATCTTACTTTTGACCTAGTATCCCAGTCCCTCTTTAAACTTTCAACACTTGTCTTTGTTAGTAGCCACCATGATGGATGCATAATGAAATAATTGATTAAATTTTACCTTATACTCGACTATAGTCATCTCTCCCTACGTTAGTTCAGAAATTCCCTTCTTTTCTTAACTTTGTACACTTTTGGCATGTAATTGTTGTTGAACTCATGAAGAAAATCATCCTATGTAAGCACTGTAAGCTGGACATCACTCCCTGGAATGGTCCCGACCAATCATATGCATCCCCTTGTAATAGTGACACCGAATAATCAAACTTTTTTTTTGTGTGCATTTCATCAAATTCACAACTCTCTATGTTATTTTTAGCCATGTCTCTGCCACTAATGGATATGTGGTACCACTAAGGTCGACTGCACCTTATTTTCTTAATTTCTCATACCTTTTTTCCCTTTGACTTTCTAGACCTACATTATTGGTTCACCAATTCTATGTTGTGGTTACCTATGAGAAATGTGTTATGCATGAGAATATGTAGTAGATCTAACTTTGTTAACGGGTTGATCTCTTAATGGTCGGCATGATGCTTCTATGGAATGCAAATTAGTTAAATCCTCTATCCTTGGTGAGCCATGGGTAATACCATGACTACCTTTTATTAATGCCTTATAGACATATAAGACTATGTTAGATGATAATGCATGATAGTGTAAAAGTCATGCCATGTTCATATGTATGTCCTTATGGAACCTATCCATACTCTGATACCAAAAATTGTAATGACCATTTTCATTTACAAATCATGGCATTCATGTCCAAAATTACATATGCATAAAGGTTGTTTTCATCATACATATACAATCCAACATGTTTTTATTGCACATATATGTTAAGTAATGTTTAAGGCTAGTGACCATAAATTGGTTCATATCTAGATATATGTACATGACACAGGGAGAGAGAGTTGGAATTCAGCCTTCCATGTGTCTATATGCAAAATTCTATGCTCCAAAGTATCCAAACCATATGCTTCAGTATCTGACAAAAACATAATTGTGATTTGGTGAGTCGCGTCTCAATGAATAAAAACAATAATCAAATTATCATGGCATAACCAACAATCGAATATCATCAGGATACATTACGAGTATAAGAATTGACTTTGCAATTGAAAATGCAATAGATTGATTTTTGTTGTGACCTTGCAAGGCAAACATTGTTCTTGGGAATTCATATAATTCAAGTGACATTTGATTTTGTTAGTTAGCATATAATAATTGAATCATTTGATCAATAACATATGCCAATAGGGCATATTGGTCCCTTTTTTTCTAAGAGATTTACAGGTATTTGACAAGCCGATCATAACATCCTTTTAGTTTCATATGCAAGTGTTCATTCACAATGGTGTACTAAGTAATAATTAAATTATATACTTTTCACTTGACTTGTAATCACATGTAAAATGTCACAATTCAATCACATATACATATAATAAACTAAAACCATGTCATAAAAATCATCAAACTAAAACCATGTCATAAAAATCATCACACATACACATTAGAATGTAATTATGACTTTTACTCACCTTTTGATATGACCAACCTTTATGGTAGGTTTGGTCCTCCCTCTTAGGCTTCCTTAAAGTGTTGTGATCCCAACATTTGACACATACATGGTTATAAGTATGTGAAAATGATTATGAATGCTTGGTATGCAGCTACAGGCATGTTCCATACAAGTAGACCTAGTGCTTATGTATATTTTCCTTATATAGTAGCCTGACCTTGTTACACTCTCAAACAATAACTCTAGATATACTTATCCTAATGACTTGATTCATTTGTTTTAATAAGCTAGACATATAATGATACAACATATTAAAAATTTAGGTCAATATAAGACATAGAAAATGTGGTGAACTTTTTAATTTTTTCCTATTTCAATATCATCTCAGTCTGAGTAAGTCTGACAATCTTGGTTATATCTCAAATTGTACAAATCTAATTGCAAAAATGAATTACCAAAAGTTACAAATCACATAAAGGAACATTCTTCAAGTTTTACTCATTGTCTATTTCAGTATATAAAGTCACAAAAAAACAAATGACCAATCTCAGGGTGAGCAGATTTTCAACATGTTAACAATCAATCATGATGAAGGGGTAATATCTCATCTACCATGATAAATTTGGCAAAAAAAAAAAATTTTATAGGCATGTAGAGAAGACATAAATATCAACTTTAAAGTTTGGAACATCATCAAATTTTGATTTGATGGCCATCAAATTCTTAGAAAACATAATTAAAAGACTGATGAGGTTTCATTGGATTTAAGGTCAGTCACAATTAACAAGCCATATATGTTTCCACACAATAAATTAAGCAAAACTGATTTACAGTTATTTATAGGGAATATAACCTTACAAATTTCTTATTTTTCACTTTCTCTAAATTAACACATAATGTCATCAAAATATATGAAAACTACTATACTGAGTATATTTTGGTTGCTTGTTAACTAGCCCTAATGAATGAGCCATATCTCCTCACACACATCAATTTAAACAAAAATGTTTTACATGTATTTAGATGGGGCATAAATCTACAATTTCATATTTTATGCTTTATTGAATTTCTCTTCTAGGGTTATGAAATCATAGGTAAGAAATATGCTCTAATAATAAAACCAACACAATAAGCTCTTATTTCTTTTGAGCTTCAACCTCCATACATGAGCTCTACCACAAATTGCTCCATAATTCTTGCTAATCATGCATGTTTAACATGCTATGAGGGAGGAATTTCATGTAGGAAGAAGATAAAATCACTTACCTCTTTTGACAAAACTATAAAAGCTTAGGGTTTTCTCCATGCTAGCTCACTGTTCCCCATCTCTTTCTTTTTCTTTTTCTTCTTCTTCTTCTTTTTCTTCTCCCCAATTTATTCCTTTCTTTCTTTTTATTTTCTACACTACCTTACCTTTTTGGCTCTCTAATATGATCCTAAAAGATGAAAATTTTAATTTGCATACCTACCCTAATAAGAAAAAATCTTGGTGTCTCACTACCATTGGTTGAAAGTTTAATATTCCTCTTTTAATCCCTCTTCCTCACTATATCATCACCTCCATCCATCTCCTAAACCCCATATGCTCCTTATACTTTTAAATAAGCTCTAAAGCACCATTATTTATGATGTTATATCATGAACACAACATAAGATAATTTTCCATGCAACTATACAAACATTACATATATGTTTAAGTGTCCCAAATGCAATGGTGCAAGTGTCATCATTGTGCTTATCAAATTCACAAATCTAAATGATCATTTATCCAATGTATATGTTCATGTAAGGTTACAAATCATTCATTCATTGTATATGTTCATGTGATAATGGTAATGAATGAGGATAGGGATGTTACAATACTACCAAACTCAATAAAATTGAGCATAAGTGGAAACCCTCTCTTGAACTATCTTAATGTCCCACCTCTTAATCAAAGGACATTTATGATAGATTCTAGGACCCATTAAGAGGAAGTTATGGCTACCTTTAAAGAAGTACCAAAGAATATATTATTGTTTTTATTTACATTATCTACCTATAAGAGAATTTAAATGAGGAAATAGAGGAAGTAAGAGGGAAAATGATGATCAAGCTATAAGAGGTAAGCGATGAAGGTAAGAAGAAGGAACAAGTGTACCATGTAACTTAAAGTGGGAAATACTACATGATAAGGAAGCCCTTAAGGAACCAAGAGTTGAGAAGAAGACAAACGAACTCGTTATGAAGGAATAAGGATGATGATAACCCTATCATAAAATAACTGAAAAAGATGCCTACTTAGATCAGTATATGGGAATTGCTCATTACTTCTCAAAGACATAAGAAAGATATGGTTAAAGCTTTTATCTAGCCTGATCATTTCAATTGAAGCCACTTTGAATGATGTTGTTTCTTTGATCACTTATAAAGGAAAGATTACCTTTTTAGGCAAAGACTTGTCAGCAGAAGGAAGGGATCATAATTTGCAATGACTATTTTCATTGACAAAACTCATAGCATTCATGTCTAAATTATATATGCATAAAGGTGTTATCCATATACATACACAATCAAACATGTATTTAATGTACATATATGTTAACTAATGTCAAGGCTAGTGACTATAAACTGGTTCCTATCTAGATGTATGTACATGACATAAAGAGAGAGAGAGTTGGAATTTAGCCAATGACTTATGGTCTATGTGTCTCGATGCAAAACCCTAAGCACCAAAATGTCCAATCTTATGCTTCAGTATCTGAAAAAAATTTGCGATTTGGTGAGTAGCCACTCAATGAATAAAAATAATAGTAAGATTCTTATGGCACAACCAACCTAAGAATATCATAGGGATATATTACAAATATAATAATTGACTATGCAAGTGCAAATGCAATAGATTTATTTTTGTGTCCTGACTTTGCAAGGCAAACACTGCTCTTAGGAATTCATGTGATTCAAGTGACATTTGATTTTGCTGGCTAGTAGATAACAAGTGAATCATTTGATCATTTGATTAATAATAAGTTCCATTGGGACATATTGGCCCATCTTCCATGTGATTTGCAAGTGTTTGACAAGCCAGTCACAACGTCCTTTTAGTTCCATATGCAAGTGTTCATAACAATGGTATACTAAGTAATCATTAAGAGCATATAATTCTAACTTAAGTTGTATTCAAATGTAACAATTCAATCACATAAACATGTAATAGGACATAATCACAACATAAAATTATCACGCATATACGAATTAGAATCTAATTATCATTTTCACTCACCTTTTGATGTAACCAACCTTTACGATGGGTTTGGTTCTCCCTCTAGGGCTTCCTCAAAGTGTTAAAATCCTAACATTTGATACGTACATGGTTATAAGTATGCCAAAATGATTATGAATGCTTGGTATAAAACTATGGTATGATCCATACAAGTGGACCTAATGTTTATGCATATTTTTCCTTATACGACAGGTTGAGCTTGCTACACTCTTATAGCAATAATTCTAGATATACTTATCCAAATGACTTGATTCTTTGTCTCAAATAAACTAGGCACACAATGATACAACATATTTAAATTTTAGGCCAATATAAAACAGTAAATGGGGTGAATTTTTGAATTTTGCTTTGTTTCAATGTCATCTCAGTCTGAATAGGTTTTACATTCTTTGATATATCTCAAATTGTACAAATCAAATTGCAAAACTGGTTTACCAGAAGTTATGCAACACATAAATGAACATTGCTCGTGTTTTACTCATTGTTTAATTTAGTCCATAAAATTACCAAAACAAATGGCCAATCTCAGGGTGAGTAGATTTTCAACATTGTGATAATTAGTCAAAATGAAAGGGAAATATCTCAACAACCATACAAAATTTGGTAACAATTTGTTGCTGTCATGTAGATAATATATAAATATACAACTTTCAAGTTTAACACATCACCAAATTACTAATTTATGGATATCAAATACTTGAAGAACATAATTAAAAGACAAGTGAGGTTTTATCCGGGTACAGGGTCAATCATAATCAATGAGCCATATCTCTTTCCACATAAAAAATCAATCCAAACTGCTTTATAGGAATTTAGAGGGGATATAACCCTACAAGTTTCATGTTTTACACTTTGCCAAAAAAAGAACATAAGGCCATCAAAATATAAGAAAATACACTCACCTCAAGCCTTATCTCGATGGAGCATACTATACTCATTGGAAGTATATGATAGAAATCTATCTAGATACGGATGTGATAGATCTATGGGATATTATTGCAAATGAGTGGAAGCTACCTACCAAAGTGGTGGATAGAAGTGAATAGTTAATCCCTATAGAGAAATGGGTTGAAGCACACAAAAAATCCAATGGCAGAAACAAAAGAGCCATAACAATCCTTATAAGTTTTCTCTCAAAAGAAGAAATCGAAAGGGTTCAACATTGCCTCACTGCTCATGGTATTTAGAAGGCTTTAGAGAACTATCATAAGGGTGCCATCTTGGTGAAATCCAGCATACTTGAAATATCATAAGGGCACCACCTTGGTGAAATCCAGCAGACTTGAACTATCATAAGGGCACCGCCTTGGTGAAATCTAGCAAACTTGAAATCTAGCAGACTTGAAAGAACTCAAGAAATCCATGAAAAGTCTTTCCAAATCATCTTCATCTCTAGTTACATTGAGAAAAAAATAATGACTATTTGAAAGGAAAAGTCATTGAGCTTAGAAACTCTATTTCTAAGTTCCACATGAGTAAGGAAGCTTTGGATACAATCACTGTATCACAAAGACCTCCCTTGATTAGGCATGGTCTAGGCTTTAATGGAGATTCTTCTTCTACTCCCTCACTCACAACATTCATCAAGGTCTCAACACCTTAAACTTCAAGTATTGTGGTTATTGGAAAGAAAAATGCTCAAAACACTAAACCCCCCTTGCCTAAGGGCAAGGAAAAGGTGCGATAAGGCCCTAAGCCTATTTCTAAAAAGGCTAATCATGCATACATGTACAATAAAAGTCATACTTCTTCAAATGCATACAATAAATTTACACCTACACCTATTCATACATGTTCATGCTCTCACACAGATCAAATAGGTATGAGAAAACCCCTACTCATACGAAGGTAATGCATAAGAGAAAGACACATAGGTCTAAACTCCAATGCCACTATTGTATGAAATATGGACATATAAATGTTTATTGCTACATTAGGAAGGCTTACCTCAAGTTGGAGGATCCTTCAAAACTTAACCCCCTAGGACCCGAGTATATTTGGGTACCAAAGCAAAGATTATTTATTTGTGTTGTGTAGTGGTGTTTGGTAGCCACCAATGAAGCAAATGATTGGCATATGGATAATGGATTCTCAAAGCACATGACGGGCAATAAGAAGTTATTCATGGACTTAAAGGAAGAAGAAGGTGGTAATGTCACATTTGGTAACAATGCCAAGGGTAAGGCAATTGGCATTGGGTCCATTGGTAAGGATGGTTATTCTTTAATTAATGATGTTTTGCTTATTGATGGCTTTCGACATAATTTGCTATGTGTAAGTCAATTTTATGACAAGGGTAATAAAGTCACCTTCAACCCTGGAGAATACTGAGTTACCACTTTGGTGGATAAAAAGGTAGTTTTCAAGGGTGAAAGAAAAGGAAATACCTATCTAATTTACTTAGATAATTTGGCTAACCAATCTTTTAAGTGTCTTAAGTCTCTTAGTAATGAACTTGGCTATGGCATAGAAGACTTGGACATGCTATCATTTGAGCTCTTACAAAGCTTATCAAAAGGGAAACTAGTGGAAGGTCTTCCCAAGCTAAGGTTTTATAAAGATAAGACTTGTGGTCCTTGCCAAATGGAGAAGCAACATCAATCTTCCTTTAAAGTAAAGAATATTGTAAGTACATCTAGACCTCTTTAATTAATTCATATGGACTTGATAGGACCTACTAGGAGTGCTAATTTAGGTGGAAAACATTATGCACTAGTGCTAATTGATGATTACTCTAGGTTTACTTAGGTGTCTTTTCTAGTTCATAAGTATGATACTTTTGATGCTTTTAAAAGTTTTGCAAAAAAGAATTCAAAATGAAAATGGTTACTTCATCTCTTTAATAAGAAGTGACCATGGAAAGGAATTTCAAACTGAGTCTTTTGAATCTTATTGCCAAGAGAATGGGATTTTTTTAAAACTTTTCAACTCATAGAACAACACAACAAAATTGTGTTGTAGAGAGGAAAAATAGAACACTAGTAGAGATGGCTAGAAACATACTCAATGAGTATTCGTTGCTAAATTACTTTTGGGTCAAAGCTATCAATACCTTGTGTTATATTGCAAATCGAGTTTTCAAAAGTCTTATCAATAAAACTTCTTATGAGTTATGGAATGGTAGAAAGCCAAAGATATCATACCTAAGAGTATTTGGATGCAAGTGTTATATATTGAATACCAAGGATAATCTTGGGAAATTTGACTAAAAAACTAATGAGGCCATATTCTTAGGTTATTCCATTACTAGCAAGGTCCATAAGGTCTTTATTAAGAGCTCAATGGTTATTGAAGAATCTATGAATGTTGTATTTGATGTATCTAGTAAGTTTGATCTTGGGAAAGGTTTTTTTATTGATAATCTTGTAGGTGACTTTGAGAAATTGGAATTATAGCACACTATAAGAGAGAAAGATAAGTATAATGATAAGGACAAATCATCAAGAGTAGATGAGGAATAACAACATCAATAAGAAGAATTGCCAAGTCAAGATCTACCCAATGATTTGAGATTCTAGATGCATCACCTCAAAGATTTAATCATTGGAGATACTTTAAAGGGTGTAAGTACTAGATCTCAACTTAACATTTTACATAATAATGTTGGCTTTATTTCATAATTTGAGCCAAAATCTATTGATGAGGCTTTTAATGATGAGAGTTGGGTGATTGCTATGCAAGAGGAACTCAATCAATTTGAGAGAAACCATGTGTGGGAATTTGTTCCTAGGCCTAAGGAACACCCCATTGTAGGTTGCAAATGGATCTTTAGGAAGAAGTTAGATGTGTAATAGTTTATCATTAGGAATAAAGCTAGATTGGTTGCCAAAGGTTACAACCAAGAGGAAGGCATAAACTATGATGAAACCCATGCCATCGTAGCAAGGTTAGGAGCCATTAGGATTCTTTTGGTTTATACATGTCATATGAACTTTAAACTTTTTCAAATGGATATCAAGAGTGCCTTTCTAAATGGTGATGTTGTGTTAGAATTTATAAACTCAAATCATCAACTTGTTGACATTTTCACTAAACCTCTAAATGAAGAAAGGTTAAACTTTATTAAGAGAGAGTTGGAAATGCTTGATGGAAGCTCCTAAGGTGAAAAAAAAATTAGATCATTTTTCATGTTGTATTATTCCATGATTGAATGATTTCGTTGTGATGTGTTTGGTGTTTATTCTTTTAGATGTCTTAATTTCAAGTGCAATTGTACTTTTCAATGCCAACTTGCATGAATTAAATGTCAAAATATCAAAGTGATCACAATGTTAGATGTCAAGTCTTAAAATTTCCATAGTCATATTTTTCCTTCTAATTTATGGTCATTATTCCATGATCCACGATTGTGAATTATAGGTAGATTTCACTTGGCTGACAACCATCAATTAGCGGATGCAACTTTCAATCCCCACTACAAATTTGTTCAAATTTCAAAACTTTGGACCATTGAACGCGTCATTTCCCAAGAATTTTTTGTCCATAAATCATATTTTTCAAAATTAGCAATCACGAATTTAGATAACTGCTACACATTTAAGTGATTTGATTACTGACCATTTTTAGCCATTTTCACACCTTTTCTTGGCTTATATAAACCCCCCTCCCCCCAAATAGTTATTTTCATCACTCTTGCTAAGATATCTCAATCCATCTTCTTTACTCTCAAATCTTCCTTCAATTCTCAAATGGCCCCTAAGAAAGCTTTAAGAGCAGAGAAGGGAAATGCAGTAGCACAACCTTCTAGACCTCTAGCTTTACACCAAATGAAAGGGATTATGGAAGAAAAGAAGGATCGCTACAAGTTGAATGCCTCTAAGATCATACCACCAAACAAAATCTCGTCTACATTTCTTTTCAAGTCATTAACGATCAAAGATGAAATCCATGCATTTCTTTCTAATATGAGTGGAATGAATTTATATTTTATGATGAGCTTAGATATTAAGAAATCATGTGAGAGTTTATATGTACCATGACTCTAATTTGGAGAACAGAATCTCATGTCGGCCAATCCGAGTTAGTATTTCATGTTTTTTGAGACCCTTTTTTCATTATCATTAAACAATTATCCAATCTTTTCAATCTTCAAGTTAGAGATGACATTTTACACATAATATCCGCTTTTGATGTCATTTATTATGAGTTTTGGTTTAAAATTTCAATCAATACCAAACATGACCCCAAAACCTCATTAGCCCAATACATCTGAACCCTACCTTTTTGGGTACTTCATTGTATCATCACCTTCTCTGTTAACGTAATAGGAGATGGTAACGAAAATATATCCCAAAAGGATCTTGCTTTCCTTTTCTGCCTTGTTAAAAACAAGTCTACACAAACTGGTCACTATCTTATGGATCAACTAATTTGCATGAGTACCAAACCAAAGAATCAATTTCTTCTCCCTTCTCATATAACTACCATGTATCGATATGTTGGTGCTCTTAATAAGGAAAATTAAAAATTCCTCACCAAGAAGCTTATTCCTTCTCAAAACTTTATGGATCTCACCTACCTTATCAATGCAAAAGCCATTCATCTTGGTTTTTATGCCTATGCTTTAGGTGCTTTTGGAGCACAGAAGATGGAAACATTCCAAGACTCTAAAAGAAAAAGGCTTATCATTGAAGAAGGAGCACAACTAGACCCACTTCCTCAAGTAAAACCTAAGACCAAAATCTCTCTTGCCACCATCAACATAAAATTGGGTAAGGTGATGAGGATGCTTAAGAGAAGATTTCTTCTCCTTTCGTACCTACACAACGACTTGGTGGATTTACAAGAGAAAGTAAGTGTTTCTGCCTACCATCTTCCCAATTTTGAAGATTGGGAAGACACACCAGAAGATGAGGACAATTAAGAGGTTGAGGCGAGTGATGAAGCTGAGGGAGGTGGAGATAATGATGAACAAAATGATTATAGAGATGATGACAGTTCTCCTATCTTTTAGATTGTCTTTAGAATTTTTATTTTTCTTTCTCTATTCTATTTTGAAATTTTTTGATGTAAACATTATTGATCCCATAGTTTATAAACAAATAAAAGTGTTTAATTCTCAATTCTTTGTCTCATATGTTATGTGATTGCAATTTTTTATATGTGATTGCAATTCTTATGATTATGTGAGTTATCATTTGCTCCTTCTGATCACTTTATCTCACCTTTATGCATTTCATCTACTCTTCCATATTTACCCTTTTTTTTATCTTTCCGAAGGGGAAGAGTGAAGTATATGGAGATAAAATAAGTAAAGCAAAAAAGCAAAAGTTGAGGGGGAGCATTTTTTTTCAAACTTAGAGTAATTAGAATTTCTTTAATCATTAACTAGAATTTCTTTAAGTATTCATTGATCATTTCATCATTAACCATCCCAACTTCACAACTCATGCATTTGATTTTCCTTGAGGTCAATCTAAGTTGTCAAAATCAAAAAGGGGGAGATTATTGGACTAGGTTGGTTAAACCTAATTCATGAATCTCTTTTGATCTTGACAATAAACATTGATTAGTTCTAATATTTTCATTAGGTGTTGCTTTACAGTTCATAAGATAGTTTTTCAATTAGAAGTTGGATGGAAATCAAAATCTCTAACCTAGTGAAAGTCATCCAAATTCACGGTATGTATCCCCAAAATTGCGACCAATAAACTATAGGGATGGAAGGTGCTAGGCTTGAGGAATTATTGGGCAACTTCGCAGCCACGACTTAGACAAAGGAAATGAGTTTGATTCATAGAGGAATTCTAAGTGGCTACCGCATCCTATGTTGTGACCGCAAATTTCATAATGATAAAGGAGGGAACCAAAGCCACATCCATAACATGCCAAATGTCTAAGATAATTGTTGGATATCAAAAATCGTGAGGGTGAATTACTGGTCATGATTGCGACTCAAGGAGTTGTAATTTTCTCATCAAATAAAGGAATTTGCAGTCTAAGTCGTGTACAAGGAAAAGCCAATTTACGACCATGACTTTTAAGTATTAGGTGGAACACAATGACTACTTTTCTTAGACAACCAATGGACGAAGGACACGTGGACTAGTCAATAGGCACATAACGAGATTTTTTATCGTGATTTTTAGCTCCTTAGTGCAAATTGAAAATTTGCAATTGCGAATTGATAGTAGCGACCACGACTTTTGCTTGACAATCATTTAATGCAAAATATGCCTAGCATTAATTAGAGATTTAGGGATAGTTTTAAAGTAACGTCTCTTTGGTAGATGTGCGCTATAAATGCTCCACTAAACAAATGTATATGAAATATAATTGAATTATTTGTAATCAAACTCCTGCTAATTTGCTACTCATTCCTTTACTCTTCTTTGAGTGTTGTTGATTGTTTGGTGTGAGCAATAAACACCATTGTAAGTAGGTTAACAGTTAGCCTAAATTCTAAAACTCTTGTAAGAGGTTGAAGTGTGAGCCTAAAAACACTTATGAGAGGTTTTTGTGTAAGCCTATAAAACATAAGTTAGAAGGGTTTTGTAGGAGCCATAAAACACAAGTTTTGTAAGTTTGGTATGAGCTTGAAAACACCAGTTCAGTTGAGTGAAATACCCAATTGTGGATAATTAAGGAATGGACATAGAGTTTGTTAACGCCTGAACCACTATAAATCTTTGTGTTGATTCTTCTTATCTCTTCCGTCACTTTCTAAACACATAAACCTTCTTTTTAAAGTTAAAATAAGCCACCAATTCAACCCCCCTTCTTGGTGCCCTAGGCCAACATTTGCCATCTAGATTTAATCATGTATTTAGGCTAAGTTGTATGGACTAGATTGCATTATTATGTGGAACAATCAATTAATCATCTTTATTTTCTATAAATGAATTTGAATTTGAGTTTGATTGTGAATTATTGTTGTTATATATGATTGATCACCTTATATGATGTGTTAGTCAAAGATTTATAATGTGAGTTAGCTTATTTGATGGAAACCAATTAGATTTACTTAGGTTAAAGGATTATACTCGAAAGAGGAAATATACTCCAAATGGTTTAAAGGATTAGCATGGAGTATAATTTCTATGTTTACATATTATATAAAAAGCGAGAATGAGTATAGTTTTGTTCATAGATATCTTTAGTTGACTTAGAAATAAGCACTTAAAGACATTAGGTTGATCTTCCAGTCAATTCATTTTGTAACATTTCATGATCAATGGTGGTTTCATTTGCATATGTGTTGTCTAGATTGATTTGCATATATATTTGATTTCTATTTTTAGATTAGTTTAGTTTCACTTGCTTTATTAATTTAGTTTGCCCTATTCTTTGATTTACTTTATTATCCTAGATATCTAAAGTACTTAGTCATCTAACACTTAATTCACTTTGCTTCCCAGTGGACTAACCCCTTACTTACACTATACTAAGAAGGGATACACACACACACAAAAAGAAATAGATAAACAACAAGGATTTTGGTGTCGTTGCTGAAGAAGCCAAAGTTCAATTTGAATTAATATTATATTAGATTAATAAAAGGTTGGTTTAGGAATTTTAGTTTTATTATTTTTATTTGTTTATATTTCTATACTTTGATTGAATCTATGTGTCGTTCTCAAAGCTTTGATAGTATTAACTCAAAAATTAAATGAACTTTTCATCATTTGCATAGGGAAAGAAGATTGTTTATTAAACACAATAACATAAATTAACTCAACAAGAAATGGCATAAGAAAGAAGAACCTTAGGTAATTTCAATGTGCCTAATATAACAGAGAATTTTGGAGGAATTATTGCTCTTACCATTGCCAACAACAACTTTAAAATTAAGCCAAGTATGATGTAAATGGTGTAAAACAATCAATTTGCAGGATTGACGAGAGAGGACCCATATGTTCATATTCTCACCTTCCTCAATGTTTGTACAACCTTTAAGATAAATGGCATATCGGATGATGCAATAAGATTGCGACTATTTCCATTTTTAATGATGGAGAAAACACAATTGCGGCTTACTAGTCTACCTTAAAACTCTATCACTACATGGGATCAATTGAAGTAACAATTCCTTCAAAAGTATTTTCCACTACAAAAGATAATAAAACTCCTCAATGAGATCTCTACATTCAAACAATCGTAGGGTGAGACACTTTATGCTATATAAGAAAGATTCAAGTAGCTTCAAAGGCAATGTCCTCATCATGGTTTGCCGGAATGGATGATTTCCTAAATTTTTTATAATGGATTGACTTATGAAGATAGGATCATTATGAATGTAGGTGCTAATGGGAAATGGATGAAAATGATAGCAACTAAAGCGATATCATTAATAGAAGAACTTGCCTCGCAAGGATATAGAGGTGACGAAACAACAGTGGCTAAAGCAAGGGAAGTGATTAAGTTGGATAGTATTGATGTGTTGACTGTAAAAGTCGATACCTTGATAAAGTTGATCACCAATTCATAAATCAATGCAATATAAAGTTCAAATGTCTCATGTGCATTGTATGGTGGGCCTTATTTATACCATGAATACAAAGCCATTTCCAAAGAGCAAGTTAACTTTCTTCAAGGGGATTACAACCAATGGAATGGATCTCTCCCAAATACATTTAACCAACAATAGAGGAACCATCTTGGTTTCTGTTGGTCAAATACCTTCACACTACTTAATCATCCATTCAACCCTACCAATAAAAACCCACATGGTTTCTTAATAAGACAACCAATATAACCTACACCACCTAAGCCTAACCTTAAAGTCCTTTATAAATAGTTCATAGATGAACAAATGACCAACCAATAAGTAAACTATGGAGCAATTTAAGCAATTGAAATCAAGGATTGACCAACTTACTACCCTTAACCATATGCTTGAGACCTAAATTGCCCAACAAGCTTTTAATAATTCCAAAATTATGGGAAAGCTCCCTAGTCAACTGAAATTTCAACAAATGGAGACTTTTCAATCAATTACACTGAGAAGTGGCAAGGAAGTAGAGAATACACAATCCAAATGACCAAAGATTAATAATCATGTAGTAGAGATTGATGTAAGTCATAATGGGAAGACTTCTAAAGATACAATGCTTGTGAAACCTAAGGATTCAACTAAGAAGGAAAAGTCTAATACCTATAATGAGACTAAGGTAAACTTAGCTAATTTGCCTTTCCTATAAAGGTTATTAAGGCAAACTTTAGATAAACAATTTGGAAAGTTTTTGGAATATCTTAAGAACGTCACTATTACAATTCCATTTATAGAACCTATAAGAGAGATGCCATCATGGGGAAAAATTTTGAAAGATATCATCAATCATAAAAGCAAGCTTCAAAAAGATGGATTGGTAGCTCTCATTGAAGAATCACATGCCATTTTTCTAATCCATTACCAAAGATGAAAGATCCAGGTTTATTTATTGTTCCTTATATCATTGGCGGTACTAACTTTGATAAAGCTTTATATGACATAGGTGCAAGTGTTAGTCTTATGCCTTACTCCATCTACAAAAGGATTGATGTAAGTGAATTGACACCAACTATGATAACTCTATCCATGGCAGACAAGTCAATTAAATACCTAATTGGTCTTTTGGAAAATGTGCAAACTAAGGTAAAAAAGTTTGCGATTCCAGTAGATTTTATCATATTAGATATGGCAGAGGATGCCAAAATTCCCATTATATTTGGTAGACCATTCCTTGTAACAGCCGGTATGGTGATTGATATGAAGAAAGGGAATATTATATTAGAAGTCAATAATGAGTCCATTAAGTTTGATGTCCTTAAAATGATGAATGAAACATCACCTATTGAAGCTTGTATTAAAGTAGATGTTATTGATGAAATTGATAATTGTGTCAAAAAAGTATGATGTGAGTGTCTTGGGCAAGAACCATTGACGATGTGCTTAACACAAGGGGCCAATGAAGAGCATAATAATGATAATGCAGTATCTAGTGTAAAGATATTAAAGGCATCGCCATACCTCTCACATAGAAGAGCTTCACATTTTAAGCCATTAAGGAAGGATAAAGATTCTAAGCCTAGTTCACCAAATAAGAAGTTCGACCTTAAGCTTAAGCCATTGCCTCCACTTTAACGTACAAGTTTCTAGGCCTTAGTTTAAAAAGCTTTACATTATTAATTCGTCTATTTCTAAAGAGTGAGTTGAGGCATTAAACAAGGTATTGCTTTGTCATAAAGGTGCCATAGGGTACACCATCCATGACTTGAAAGGATTGAGTCTTAAAATTTGCATGCATGGAATTTTTTTAGATAATGATGTTAAGCTTTCCATTAAGGTTCAAAGGAGACTTAACACTACCATTAAAGAAATTGTTAGGAAAGAAGTCATAAAATTGCTTGAAAATGGAATCATATAAGCTATAAGTGGTAATAATTGGGCGAGTCCTATCCAAGTCATCCCCAAAAATGGTGGCTTGATCATTTTTAAGAATGAATATAATGATTTAGTACCTAATAAGACTATCATGAGTTGGCGTATATGTATTGATTATAGAAAGCTATATAAGGTAACTAAGAAAGATCATTTTCCTTTACCATTTATTAATCAAGTTTTAGAAAGGTTGGCAAAGTTTTTATTCTTTTATTACTTAGATGACCTTAGTGGTTTTTATCAAATCCTTATTCATTCCAATGATCAAAGTAAGACTACATTTACATGTCCATATGGTACTTTTGCATTTAAGCATATGCCATTTGGTTTATGTAATGTACTTGCTACATTTTAAAGATGCATGTTTTTTTTTTATTTTTAGTAATCTAATTATTGGATGTGTTGAAGTTTTCATAGATGAATTTAATGTTTATGGTACTAACTTTTTCCATTGTTTATAAAATCTCGCTAAAGTGTTGGATAGGTGTGTTAAGCATGGATTAGTTTTGAATTGGGAGAAATGTCATTTCATGGTCTAAGAAGGAATTATTTTGGGTCATATGGTATCTAACGGGGTATTAAAGTTGATAAGGCCAAGATAAAATTGATTGCTAACTTGCCACTACCAAAGAATGCAAAGGATATAAAATGCTTTTTAGGACATGACGGCTTTTATAAATGGTTCATCAAAGATTTTTTCTAAAATTGCAAAGTCATTGTGTAATCTTTTAGCAAAAGATGTGGTTTTTGTGTTGGATAAATCATGTATTGAATCTTTGGAGAAATTGAAGAAGGCACTTATTTCAACTATAATTTTGCAACCACTAGATTGGAATTTGCCATTTTAAATCATATGTGATGCAAGCAATTTCATTGTTGGGGCCATTTTAGGTCAAAGGAAAGATGGAAAGCCATATGTTTTGTATTATGCAAGCAAACTATTAGATCCAGCTCAAATTAACTACACTACTATAGAAAAAGAGCTTTTATCAATTATATATGCCTTAAACAAGAAATATGCTAAACCAAGGTTACTTCGCTGGATTTTGATGCTTTAAAAATTTGATTGGGAGGTTAGAGACAAGAAATGTAATGAGAACCTTATAGCGATCATTTGTCAAGACTAGACTAAGAAGTGTTACAAAAGCAAGATGATGGAGTAGCTATTAATGACACATTTATAGGAGAACAACTATTTGTGTAGTAAGTAAGGAAGTTTCATGGTCAGCTGACATTACAAACTATTTAATGAGTGGTGTTTTACCTTATAATATGGATTATCATTAAAGGAAAAAGTTCTTAAATGAAGTTAAACACTACTATTGGGATGAAGCCCTAGTCTTTAAAAGATATTAGAATATGTATTCCATAAGATGAAGTATAAAATATATTAAGGTACTATCATTCTATGGATGTTGGTGGCAATTTTGGTGCATACAAGATAGCTTCTAAGGTGCTTCAATCAGGTTTTTAGTGGCCTACACTCTTCAAGGATGCTCATACCTTTTTTTTTTTTTTCATTTGATCATTGCCAAAGGACAAGAAATATTAGAAGAAAGCAAGAGATGCCTTTGCAAGGTATTTTATAGGTAGAAATTTTTTATGTTTGGGGAATAAACTTCATGGGTCCATTTCCAATCTCTCTAGGGAATAAGTACTTCTTAGTTATGGTAGATTACGTCTCTAAATGGGTTGAAGTTATAACATCTCTTACTAATGATGTAAAAATTGTTAAGAAGTTTCTTAAGAAAACCATATTTCTAAGGTTTGGTAATCCTAGAGCCCTTATAAGTGATGGTCGCTCTCTTTTTTGCAACCAAATCATTGAGCCATTATTGAAAAAGTATGGAGCAAGATACAGTACAACTACTCCTGCAACGACCTTTTCATCTGACAAAACTCATATGGCTCTGATACCAATAAATGTAATGACCAATTGTGTTTACCAATAAATGTAACAACCATTGATACCACTGAATGTTAGCATTTTTTTTTGCTACCACAATCTATAATGCTACAATAGGTACCTATCAGAGCACTTAACATCCGGGATTTGCTTGTCGACCCCATAATGTCATACACACCGGGATTTGCACGTCTGCCCCACGTATGCTTGAGCCCTTTTTGATACCAAAACTGAAACATCTAAATTCATTTGTCAAACCAATAATTGTGACATCCATTGTTCTCATTTATAAATCAACTTTGATACCACAAATTGTAGCATCACAACGTGGCTATAGTTGGTACCTACCAGAGCACTCAACATCTGGGATTTGTCTGTCGGCCCCACGATGTCATACACACTGGGATTTACACGTCTGCCCCGCGTGTGCTTGAACATTCTGATACTACCAACTGTAACTATCATCTTCAATTGCAAATCATGGCATTTCATGTTCAGAAATGCATACACATTTAGGTTTATTCATCATACATATATAATCCCATATGTATTTAATGTACACATGTGTTAACTAATGTCAGGACCAGTGACCATAACCAGTTCCTTTCAAATGTATGTACATGACACAAGGAGAGAGAGTTGGAATTCAGCCGATGACCTGTGTTCCATGTGTCTCTATGCAAAACTTTATGTACCAAAGTGTCCAAACTCTATGCTTCAGTATCTGAAAAATAATTGCGATTTGATGAGTCGCGACTCAGTGAATAAAAACAATAATCAAATTCTCATGGCATAATCTATAATCAAATATCATCAAGATATATTGCAAGTATAATAATTGACTATGCAAGTGCAAATGCAATAGCTTTGTTTTTGTCGTGACCGAGCAAGGCAAACATTGC
>CATIWR010158167.1:0-14430 GCA_949677035.1 Omphalea diandra | reverse complement strand
ATATATATATATATATATATATATATATATATATATATATATATATATATATATATATATATATGCACTAATCAACTAATTGATTAACTAATTTATCATATATTTTACAAACTTTTATAATCATCAACTAACTAAATTAACTAATTAAAGAAGAAAAAAAATCAAGGAAATTTTGGAAGAAAAATACCAACAGGGAGGTGGTTCAAGGATGGGGGTTTGTGGAGGCCATGAGAGGTTAGTTTGAGCTTTAGGGAAGCTAGTCGGATGTCAAACAACGAGGAACGCTGATGAGGAGTGGTGGTTGTAGCAGCTTCACCTTCCCTTGCTACTGCCATTGTGTGTGTCAAGTAAGGAGAGGCAGATTAGCGGCATGGAGCTGCAGGTGGGCTAGCGATAGTGCCCGGAGTCCAATAGCAGCAAACGTGAGATGCTTGGCGGTGTCGGTGAAGTTGTTAACGGTAGTGGCAAGTGATGAGGGGAAAAGAAAAAGAAAAAGAAAAAAATGGTGGAGGCTGCTCTTTGTTGGGGAGGGATAAAAACCAACATATTATCTTGGGCGAGATGAGAAAAAATCTTATTTTAATCCCTTATTATTTGCCTTTATTCCTAATAAATTCCTCCTTACTTAATCTTTCAATCACCAAAGTTTATATTATGGTCTATTTAGCCCCATTTTGTTCCACCATTTTATTATTTATTTAAATTAATTATTTAATCTAATAATTTATAATTGTCTTTTTATTTATTTAGTATTTTATTTACTCATTTTCTTTAAATAGCCTTAACTAGGATATTTCAATTAAATATTTTCTACTTGTTAAGCATTCAAAATTTTTATTCTATTTTTATTATTTATTTTCTTACTTAGCCAAATTAAAATTAATTACTCTTTAATAAAAGAAAATAATCTAATATTCTTAAACTATAAAAATTGTGTTATTACAGAGGAAGTGGTGGCAGAGTGGCATGCTATCACGCATACATCATCTACTTGTTGAACCACCTCGAGAAGGTATACCCGACTCACTAGATATATGATGTATACATGCACACTAAAAATAAAATTCATAGGTGTACAAATACCTAACTAAAGGGAGAAAATTATAACTTTCTCTAAATCATCATATTCTATATCATCTTTAGATATTATCTTTTCCAATGATTCACATTATGTTTGTAACTCCATTTCATCATCTGACGAAATATCTTTATTATCATCATTTAAATTGATAAACGACTCATCTAGATCATTTAAACTTTTCAGTGGCTTGTTATCCGTAATTTCAATCACAGGTAAATTTTCAACATCATCTTAAAACGGTGCTTAAGACAATCCATTAATAATCAATTCATACTTGATTTCAATAAATGATCTATGTTTTATTTTGAAATTTCCCACTAGTCAATGACATGAAATATTATTATTATTATAAATTTTTGGATATTCTTTGAACTTTTTATTGTCAAATTATTACTTTTTTAGATATTTTATGGAATTAATTATACTGTAAATTCTCAGACAATTCAAGTCAATTAAATTTTTTAGTATTTTATGGCATTAACTTTTCATTTTTTATTGAGCAATTTTAGACAATAAATTTTTTGTATATTTTATGTCATTAATTATATAATAAAGTTTTAAGCGATTCAACTCAATATAATTTTTGAGTATTTTATGATATTTGTCATTAACTTGTAATTTTTAAGGCAATAATTCTTTATAATTTATGTAAAATTTTCCATTAAGATTATCAATTTTGGACAAATAAAAATATTTTTTTTGTATATGTTATGTCATTAATTATATTCTCAATTTTTAACTAGTTCAAGTCAATATAATTTTTGAGTATTTTATAGCATTTGTCATTAATTTATAATTTTTAGGATAATAGTTCTTTATGAATAAGTAACATTCTCATTTTTATTAGCTAATTTTGGACAAATAAATTTTTTGTATATTTTATGTCATTAATTATATTATAAATTTTTTAGCAATTCAAGTCATATAATTTAATATTTTTTATCTCTCAATTCAAGAATATTAATATTTTTGAACATTTTATATTTTAATTTTGAAGGCATTTTAAGTCAATTATATTTTGTTGGTGTTTGTTGAAAATTTGATGCAATCTTATTATATTTTTTAAAAAAATATTTGAAATTTTGCGATATTTTTTTGAACTCTATTATTAAATCTTATGGAGAATTCACAACTTTATAAAATTTGAATTTCATTACATATAAAGATACATACATACAAATATTTCTTAACGTATAAGAAACATACATACAAATACTTTTTAGCAAATAAATATCTCCCAATATACAAATTATTAAATATACAAATATTTTATAATATGAAATTTTAAAGTTTTTTTTATATTTTGAAATTTAAAAAATTTTAAATTTCTAACTCAACCAAATAATAAGATTTCAATCTAATTACAAATTACAAACAAAAAATTACAAATTACAAATGTCAATAAATTTATAAAATTAAATTAAATTACACTAAAAAATAAATTAAAGGCCCACTTGAAATACTAAATGTAATAAATTTAAAATTTATTAAATTTGTAAAGTTTAATTAAATTACGCATCAAGACCCACTTAAATTACTAAATTTAATAAATAACTAAAATTATTTAAAATTTACATATTATTTGCATTTGCATCAAATGTACATATTATTTGAATTCGCACCAAATTTAATAAATTTTCATATTATAAAATTTATCAAAATTACTTTAAATTTTTACTAAATTTGCACCAAATTTACAAACATTAGTAAATTTATAAAATTTTTAAAATTATCTACATCACACTTAATTTACAATATTTATTACAAATTAACAAAATTCTATAAAATAATAAAATTATTTGAAATAACTCTAAATTCATTACATTAATTCACAAAATGTTATAACATTATAAACTTTACAATAAATGTATAAAATTTACAATAATTGTACAATAAACACACAATTTATAAAATATATATTAAATATATAAATTTACTCTCAATTATACAAATTACAAAATTTACCCTAAATTCGTACAATAAATTAAAAATTTGCAAAATAAACTCTAAATTTTTAGTAAATTTACAACAAATTTGCAAGCTTCAAAAAATTAAAAAAAATTAACAATAATAAACTAAAAATATTCCACTAATTCATTATAATTTAACAAATAAAAAAATATTCCAATACTTACAAAATATCAACAAATGTACACTAAAATTTAAAATTACAAATTTAAATTTACACTATATTAAAATTAAAATAATAGTATTCATTAAAATCACTACAATTTACAAAATCATTACAATTCTCTAAAATCACAACATTATTATAATAAAATATCTACAATTTACAAAATTACACTATAATAAATAAAAATTCAATATATAATCTATTTACAATATCAATGTTTATAATATCAAAGAATTACATTTATTCACATAATTAAAATTACATAAATTTTTTTGTAGAAATTAAAATTTCACAGAATTACACAAATTATACACATAACTAAAATTATAAAATTGCATAAATTATACACATAATGAAAATTATCTCATAAATTGAAATTATATGCATAATTACTTAAATTAAAATTATAAAATTGATTATGTAAATTCCATGAATTCTAATTCAACAAAAATTATAACTACTAGTTCATACAAAAATTATGGAAATCAATCTCAATCCAAATTGCTTATCGGTGAGAGGGAGAGAGAGATTAGAGAGAGAAAAAGAGAGAAAACGAGAGGGGGAGGGACCATAGCTTGGAAAGCAGCGGTAGTAGCAGTGGTGATGGTAGTAGTAGTGACAGTGATGGATTTGTGGCAGTAGTGGCGATAGCGTATGGTGGAGAGAGAGAGAGAGAATAAAGAGGGCTCGGGGAAAAGGAAAAATAAGAAAAAGATAAGAAGAAGGTCATGCAGGTTTTTTAATAAAAGTTTACTAATGAATTTTCGATGGAATGTTCCATGTCAAATTAGTAAATCTATCGATGAATTATAGTAAATTTTATTTTAAAAAATATCAACATATTAACGACATAACTTTTGATGCTTTAATTTGGTAAACTATCACACTAAATTTTAACACCAAAATTACAACTTTATAATATATATATTCCTTAGTAGTCTATTGTTAATCTGAACAAATTTACCAACAGATCTATTTCCATTAGTAATATTGCAGTTTATTGTAATGATCAATTTAAGAAGTCGTAAGGAGATCATTTCTAAGGTAGAAGAGGCGAGGAAAAAAGATTAAAGAAGGATTAACCTAAAGAAAAGCCACAAGTCACACCCTATGTGCCTCCATGCCCTATTTCTTGAGATTAAAGAAACATGTGCAAGATAAGTAGTTTGCAAAGTTTGTAGAGATGCTTAGAAAGATTCACATTAATGTACCATTCATGAAAGAACTGTTTAAAATGCCTAAGTATACTAAGTTTGTGAAGGAAATCTTATTAAAGAAGAAGCCAATGAAGGAATATGAGCAAGTCGCACTCATTGAAGGATGTAGTGTTATCCTTCCAAATAAATGACCTTTTAAGTTAAAGGATCCTGAGAGTTTTAGTATTCCTTGTGACACTAATTGTCTTTCTTTTGATAAAACTCTTTGTGAATTAGGATTTAGTATTAACTTGATGCCTCTCTCTTTATTTCAAAAATTATGGATTGGAACGTTGAGGCCTACCAAAATGTCTTTGCAACTTTTGGATCATTCCATCATATATCCCAAGGAAATCATGAAAGATGTGCATATAAAGGTAGATAAGTTTATAATTCTTATTGATTTTGTTATTTTAGATATGAAAAAAGATAAAGAGATCCCCTTTATTTTGGGAAGACCACTGATGGTGCATTAGTAGATATCAAGATGGAAGTTTAAATTTTTACAAATTTGTGATGAAGAAATGGCCTTCAACATGCTTTGAAAAGGTAAGCATATAGAGGAAAAGTAACGCTTCGACATTAATGTGAAAAAAGAATGTGTGCATAAGGTTTTGTCCACAAAAGGGAGAAAATTTTGATCTTGTAAAAATATGAAAAGATAAGGTTTGCAAAGGGTTTTGTTACCCAAATATGCAAAGTATTACTTTCCCTTTAAGATTCATGATGCTAATCCTTCTTCTTTTTCCTTTATTGTGAATTGGAATTTGATGAGGTTAAAGAGACAACTTTTTGTCCTTTGAATTCTCCTCTACTATAGTTGGAACCATTATTTTCTCATACATATTTAAGAGCACAACACATCTCACCTGGTCTGATTTTCAATGAAATAAACCAAGAACAAGAGGAAAGATCATTGTATAGATTAAAGAATATAAATTATTTAGGTAATAACATCACTAATCTAAGTGGTTTTAGTCCTACGCATTACATGCATAAATTAGTAATGCAAGATAATTGCAAACCCAAGTTAAGACTTAAGTAAAGCCAAAAATAATAGGGTGTCAACCTAAAAATATTAAATTAGGATGTTCTTAAGGCAATACCCCATTTTTTATCCTTTTGTTTAAATTATGTGTTTAGTTTTGTCTTTTTTATATCTTCACTTTTCATGTTTACGTTTGCTTTTATAGGATAAGGACATAAGATCTTCAAGACAAGTTTGGAGGCGCTCTCTTTCATCTTTTCCCTTTAATATAATGTTTTCTTCATGCTTGTTTGATTATGTTTCTATATTTTTTATTTGAATTTTGTATGTTTTTCTATGTGTTTTTTTAATTATATTAAAAATGTAAAGGATTGATATATGACGTTGAGGGGTAAGGCTCATGGCCATATTTGTGGTTAAAAGTCATAAAAAAAAACATGTAAAAAAGATGTACCCCTATGTTGCATGCCCATGCATGATGAACTAGCTTTGCACGCCTAAGCTAGATGATCGTGTAGCTTAATTTTTAGATTTGCATGATTGTGCATACAGTTATGCAACTAGGCAAACCCCGAATTAAAAGCCCATGCCTAAGGATTATGCCTATACTTCTTTCATTAAAGCTTTACATAACTATGCTACATGGTTGTGCAATTCAAACTCAACTAGAATTTAACCCTCCACACTCATCTTTTTTCTCACTTTTCTCTAAAAAACCTAGACATCTTAGTGCACCACTTCCCTCTACTCTTCAATTTTAGCCTTTCCATTATAATTTTATCACTAAAACTTCATTACCCACTCCTTAAACCTTTAATTTTGACCTTAAAGATGTCTAAATGGGTCAAGAAAATTACAAAGAGGAAGTATGACTACTTAAGCTCCAATCCTCTTTTCAAGATAGGAAACCCATTTTTGGAACTTAAGAGTAATAAGGTATGAAACTCTCTCTAAAAGGTCCTTTATGCAAACAAAATTCATGGATGAGATAGCTTTAGAGAAGGCAGGTTTGCTTAGAGATGTCATGGATTATGTAAGAGCCATAGGTTGGTCTAAGTTTGTTAACAGTTACACTAACTCATATAGAAAGCCATATTAGAATTTTAGAGTTCCTTCTATGTTGATCATAAGTATTACTATAACACTTATGATTTTGGCATGATCACATTTGAATTGTATAATAGAGACTATGAGCTTGATTTAGACACCATTGCTAGGTTGTTTGGGTTGAAAAATGAGAGGGCTAGATATTTTCCTAAGCGATTTAATCAAAATGAAGCTTATAAGGGGAAAAAGGTTTATGATTTTAGGTATAGCTTGATAGCTAAAATTCATAACCCAACACTTAAATATTTGCATCGTTATTTGTCATATTAAATAATTAGTCATGGGGACAATAATGGGAATGTTAATAGGACTGAATTATTATTTTTATGGTGCATGAAGCATAACCATCCTATTAACATAACTTATTAGATTTTGCATGATATGGCTATATGGCAAAACATGATTTGATTGAATATATGTTTGAGACGTTATGACGATCATTGCTCATCATTTGAAAATTTACAATTCAAATGATAATACTTTCTTTATTAAGAAGTAGCTTAATATGGTGTCTTATGACACCATGATTTGGATGAAATTGATTATGAAAAAGTGTAAGAATTATGAGTTAGTCTAAGCGATTGACAAAGTAGAGGATGATGAGAGTAAGGATGAAGAAGTACCTAACTGATGAAGGGCCTTCCAATATACCTCCCCTAAACCCACCATAATCCACACATTCCTAGATCCTTGGGATGTAGTTTTGGACCAATTACGCTCAATGAATAACCATTAACAAGTATGTAGGGACGAGACGCGATTGGGGATGACATCTTTAGATAGTTGGATAACTAACATAGAGGATGTGATTTGAGTTTATCTCAATCATATTAAGTTCCTTTTGGCTCCTCCACCACCACCTCCATCTGACTTTTAACCACCTTCCTTTGCTATCTTTTATCTTGTGTTTTTATCTTATATAAACTTTTATCTATCTTTTAGTTTATAATATTTATCTTTTATATTTTTTCACATTGATTATTTGTGTTCTTTGTACTTTTTTTAATGTTTTATGTTATGTTCTTTAAGTTTTATGTTTGTATTAAACCTTTTCCATTCTAATTAAAGCTCATGGCATTTGTTTTTTTTTTTTTTTTTTATGTTTTTAATGCTTTTATTACATATTTTATTTCTTGTTAATTCTTTGTGCCTCTATTTAAGGAAAGTTCTTCTTGCCTCTTTTTTCTCTTTTGCACTTATTGCCATCATTGGGGATAATGATGTTTTAAGTTTGGTTCTCTCTTTAGGGCTTCCTCAAAGTTTTGAGATCCTAAAATTTGATACATACATGGTTAGAAGTATGTCAAAATGATTATGAATGATTGGTATGCAACTGTGACATGATTTATGCAAGTGGACCTAGTGTTTATGCATATTTTCCTTATATGACAGCCTGAGCTTACTACACTCTCATAGCAATAAATCTAGATATACTTATCCAAATGACTTGATTCTTTTTTTCAAATAAACTAGACACATAATGAGACAACATATTTTAATCTCAGGCCAATATCAAACACACAATAAATGTGATGAATTTTTAAATTTTCCCTATTGCAATGTCATCTCAATCTGAGTAGGTCTTACATTCTTAGGTGTATCTCACATTGTACAAACCAATTGTAATAATAATCTACCATCAGTTAAAAAGCATATAAAGGAACATTTTTCATGTTTTACTAATTGTCTAATTCAGTCTATAAGGTCACCAAAACAAAGGACCAATCTCAAGGTGAGTAGGTTTATAACATGTTGACAAACAGTCAAAATGAAGGGACAATATCTCAACAACCATGCTGGATTTGGCAAAAATATTTCACGGTTATGTATATCAGACATAAATATACAAATTTCAAGTTTTAACATCATCAAATTCTGAATTTATGACCATCAAATTCTTGGAAAATATAATTAAAAGAAAGGTGGAGTTTCATCTGGGTACAGGGTCAGTCCCAATCAATGAGCCATATCTCTTTCCACACAACAAATCAATCAATACTGCTTTACAGGTATTTATAGGGTATATAAACCTATAAATTTCATGTTTCACAATTTGTCAAAATCAGAACATAAGGCCATCAAAATATAAGAAAATAGAAAGACTGAGGTCATCTCAGTTGGTTGTGAACCAACCCTAATGAAGGAGCCATAACTCCTCACACACAACAAATCAAGGAAAATTGTTTCATATGAATTTATGTGGGATATAAAGCTACAACTTTCATATTCTTCACTTTTCCTAATTCTTCTTCTAGGGTTATGAAATCATGGGTAAAAAATCCTGCTCTAACAGCAAAATCCAACACAAACAACTCTTGTTCTCTTGGATTTCAACTTCCATCTAAGAGCTCTACCTTAATTATTCTATAATTCTCACTAACCATGCATGATTAACATGTCATGAGAGGTTAATTTCAGTTGAGAATAAGATAAATTAACTTATCTATTATCCTAGAATTAGAAAACCTTAGGACTCTTTCGTAGGTAGCCCACACTTCTTCTTCTTCTTTTCTTTTTTTCTTCCTTAGCTCTCTCTCTCTCTCTCTTCTGCTATAACTCATGTTTAACTCCTTAATTCTGATCCTAATGGGTCAAAAATTCCACTTGTAATCCTATTGCAACAAGACAAAATCATGGTGTTGCATTCCTATTGGTTAGAAGTTCACTTTCCTTTCTTAGTCCATCATCTTCACTCCTTAAGCACTTTCATCCATCTACTAATTCCTAGATGCTCCTTATACTTTAAAATAAGCTTTATAACACCATTATTTATTAAGCTCTATAACACCATTATTTATGATGCTATAACAAGCACACAATATAAAATAATTTGTCATGCAACTATACAAACACTACATATATGTTCAAGTGTCCCAAATGCAACAGTGCAAGTGTCATTATCATGCTTCTACAATTCACATGTCTAAATGATTGTTTATCCAATGCACATGTTCATGTAGGATTTCATATCATTTATGCAATGAATATGTTCATGTGATAATGCCAATGAATATGGATAGGGATGTTACAACAAGTTTGAATATAAATAATATTCCATAATATTCTTCATAATTCCCACTATGTTTGTCATTATTTTGGGGGACTTTTTGGTGTTGTATATTTACATGGGGCTCAAATTAGTGCATATAGAATGTTGAAGCTTCTTTCCCCAAATATGCATTACATATTAAATGTTCAGACTTAGCATTATTTCTTACATTATTTTTCAACTTGTGAAGGTATCTAAATTAAAAAAAATATTTAATATTTGGTAAGTTTAACTTATATAAGTTATTCAATATAAAACGTGTGTGTGTGTGTGTGTGTGTGTGTGTGTGTGTGTGTGTGTGTGTGTATATATATATATATATATATATATATATATATATATATATATATATATAACCTCTCAAATGGATATATCCATTGATATTGCACTATACCTACTATCCTTGCTTCATATGAAAGATGAATAGAGAGACCTTTCATAGAGTCAAAAGAAGTTTAGGGTAAATATACGCTCAAGCTTATACAAAAAAATCGAAATCTCTTACTCCAAACATTTCACGTCTCCCTTTCATATAACAATTGCAGTTAAATCCTTAAAGAAAAGGCTCACCTTTATAAGTGCTTACCACACATTACCTGAGAGTAGTTCTCAAAATGCTATTGGTGCCATGCACTATATAAACACATGACAATCATAGTTTTTCATTATAAATAACTTAAGTTTTTACATGTCCATGCATCTTCATATTTTAAATATATTTATCTGGAAATCATAATCTTTTAATAAGCTTTAGGATATTTTTCCATTATATGATCATTATCTAATTTTGGCCTTTAATAAGTGTCTTTTAAGTCTTCCCTTTATTTAGCATTATCCTTTTATTTTACCCTACACATTCATCATCGTATTAAATACATTATCAAAAATATTTTTCTCAATATGCATCACATCTAAATTATGTCTTATAAGGTTGGTTTTCCAATATGGCAAATCCCAAAATATGCTTCATTTTCTTTAGTTAGTTACTTTTGATATGGGACCATTTGCTGTATAAACTTCCAAATCTATTAACTTCTACAATCTCCATTGCTCTCTCTTTACTAATACCTCATATGGTGTAATATCTATCATTATTCTATTTTTTTTATGAATGTTATTTTGTTCCTCCAAAATGAATGTTATAAGGGTAAATTTTATATTGATGCTCAAACCACAATATCTTTCTCCCTTTAGATAAAGTAAAAATATTTGAGGTCTCCATGCAATAAGGGCATGCTAACTTACCCATTGTACTCCATCTTGAAAACATAGAATAGGCAAGAAAATCATTAATTATCCACATTAATGCAACATGTAGTTGAAAATTTTACTTCTTTGACACATCAAATGTTTGCACTCTAACTTTCCATAGTTGCTTAAGTTCTGCAATTAATGGTTGTAAGAATACATCCAACTCTTCCTTTGGATTTTTAGGTTTCGAAACTATCACAATTCAAAATATATATTCTTCTTTTATATGTATCCATGGTGGTACATTTTATGGAGTGACTATGACTGGACAAAAAGAATATTATTATCCTAATTGACCAAATGGCTGAAACCTTTTTGTTTAAAGACCAAGTCCTATGTTCATACATTCATATGCAAACATCGGATGCATCTTATCAAAATGATTCCAAACTTTTAAGTCTAACTAATCCTCATCACCCTCATCATCTTTTATAAAATGCTCAGTATGTCATCTCATGTTTTTAGTGGTGGTTTTTGAGGCATACAACATTTGCAATCAAAGAATGAGAAGAAAATAATGTTTTTTTTTTACGGAACAATCATTTTTTTCTCAGAGAATCCTCCACTAGATCTCTTATACTACGAAAAAGCATAAAACTTACAACTACTAAACTAATTATCTTCTTCCCAATAAATCATATAGCCATTCTTACAATAATGAATCTTTTCTACTGGTAACCCCATTCGTTACGCCAATTTGTTCATGCTATAAGAAGTTCATCATAACATTATTAAGAAGTAACAACTCTTATATTAATTGGCATATATCAACATAACACCTTTCAGAAATATGATGTTATGTCTTAATATTCAGCAATTGAATAATAGCTGACAATTTTTAATGAGTACAACATCTAGGCCATACTTCTTTATTTGTAGCATGTAGTATGTTATAAAATTATTGCGCTTCAATATTTAATGCTTTTTCCAAAATAGTTACATGTAATTTTGAACCAACAACATTCATTACCATTTCATGGTATGTGCTATAAGATTCATAAGCCACCATTATAGGAAAATATGTTTCTTTCATAATCACATATTTGGCCAAATCTACTCTCACATATGGGTTTCCATATCTAGTCCATTAATAATAATCAAGTGCAAATTCATATTTAGCTAGATGGTATTTAATTGTGTCAATATCTTTAGATCGTCAATTTTGACACTTTCATTAATTATATGGACATCTATTCTTATTCTCACTTATCTATTTCAGATGTTCGCAAATAAACAATACAAAATTTTCAATGTCCTCTAAAAATTTGAAAATGAAACATATCCTTCAGCTTATAATACATCCATTCACGATCTAAACTCATTATTTTATACTTACAATTACGTTATACACAAGTAAATATCATTATATTTTACAATTCTCAACTGATACCTCCATTCAATTTCATGTAATCTTGAGGTTTAAATGTAACTCATTCGAATATATATAATCTTCATACCAAAACATGATATATATCCTAATGCATTTGCATAAATTTCAATAATATGTTCTCACAATTCTCTATACAAACAAATGTGATATACACCTAAGTACAGGTTTCATATCATATTAATACGTACATGTTTCAATATGCACATAAAAAATAATATCGTACTACCAAAATTCATACATAAGCATTGGGTGATATGAGTAATATTATGATACTTATTCAGATTATGCATTTTCAAGCTGTTTGATAGGACAATTTAGTAAACTTATAGTTATTATGAGTACTTCACTAAATGAGTATTTAAGACAACTTTAATATTTTAATGAAATTTTGACAAAGTTTCAATATAACCATAACCTGCCAAACCTTGAAATAAGGTTTATAAATAATGTCCCTACAATTAACAAACACTTCAAATAAATCTTCACCCATAACTCTAATACTACTTAAACCTCGACATCAAAATGCACTTCTAACATAATTATTCATCACAACTCAATACAATAAATTAAGTTACCTAAAATTACATAAATTTAATATATTATAAAAATTTAATATATTGTACAAATTTATAACATTTACTCATAATTTTTCTAAATTTATAGAAATTAAAATAAAATATGTGAAAATTACCAAAATAACCTAATAATCTATAATTAAAAATAACATGACATATAATTAAAAATAATTCAATATTAAATAATTAAAAATAGTACAACATTCAATAATTAAAAATTATCAAAATTAATTTCTAAATAAATAATTAAAATTAATTTGCATTCCAAAATTAATTTTCATCCTAATTTGCATAATAAAAATAAATTCTTAATTAGTTTATCAAAATTAACTAACTATAAAAATTAATTACAAAGTTAATTTTCAAATTTCTAATCTACTAATTAATATATAAAAATTAATTACAAAATGAATTTTTTAATTTCTAATTTCTCACCTAATATAAAAAAATTCATTACAAAATCAATCACAATTAATTCATAATTTCTTAATTTTATCACTACTATACAAAAGCAGTTAATTTATTAAAATTAATTACTAGTTTCTTAATTAATTATAAAAATTAATTACACAACTAATAATTCTTTTCTAATTTTCTAATATTTAGTTAAGATATAAAATACATTAATATACTAAAAACTATTTCTTTATTTCTAATTAATTATAAAATTAATTGCAAAATTAATTTTTAATTAATATACTAAAAATTAATTACAATCAATTGATAACTTTCTGGTATTATTAATGTACTAAATTTAATTTTTAATTTTCTAATTTAAATTATATGATCAATTAATACACTAAAATTAATTCTTAATTTTCTAATTAATATCAAAAATTAATTATAAAATTAATTATAAAATTAATTATCTATTTTTTTAATTTCTAAATTTCTAATTAGTATACTAAAACTAATTTTCAAAATTAATTATGATTACTTCAAAATTTCTTAATTTTTAATTAACTATAAAATTAATAATTAATAATAATTCATATCATGTAGAGAGAGAGAGAGAGAGAGAGAGAGAGAGAGAGAGAGAGATATTAGAGATAAGAAGCAACAGTTGACAGCGGGGAAGGGAGGCAGTGGTGGCAAAAAAGAGAAAAATAGGAAAGAAAAGAAAAAAATGAGGAAAGGAAAGAGAAGGAAAAAGAAAAAAGGAAAATAAAAGGAGTCCTAACATATAGAGTTACTTAACCCTTACTAAAGAAAAATTTTATCAGTAAGAGTTAAGTGTCAGACTTTAAATTAGTGACGAACAAGCTCTATCGGCAGTCCAATCCTATTTAGTGGCAAAATTTTCCATCATTAAATAATGACAGCAAGCTCAATCACCATAGACTAGATTTATCGTAATATAACAATAAAATATTCCATCATTAATTTAGCAACAAAATATTTTGTCACTAATTCCTTTGAAAGTGTCCTAATAGGAAAGTGACACCAATTTTGCAAATGGATTTAGTGATAGAATTTGAATCAATTGCTAAATTTAGCCAATCCTTCGGTAATTAGCGATGCAAAATTTTTGTCGCTAAATCTGTTACTATTCCACTAATTTTTTATATTATTTCACATATAAAAATTAAAAATTTTAATTATTTAAATAATTATAAATATTTTATCTCTTTTCCATATATATATATATATATATATATA